>JANEYF010005926.1:0-122500 GCA_029963845.1 Rhamnusium bicolor
AAGACCTTGACGTGTATTTTGATCCTAAAGGCCATTCAATAAGCACGTCGAAATGGTAACTATTTCTTGCTTTTAAGAGTCTTGGCTTTGTAATCAGGAACTACAAGTATTTTTATAAATGTCAACACTCATCGTTTTCTCTATGTAACATTTGTTAGATCTCCTGAATATACTTCAGTTGTGTGGAACCCAATTTTATAATGTCAATATATTACAATTAGAGAATATTCAGCGTAAGTTTTTAAAATCTGCAGTAAACTCCTAAGCGCACATATCCACCTATTGGATTTCCACAAAATATATTGTTAGAAAAATTTAACTCACCATGTCTTACCAAACGAATAATATTTCAATCATTAATTTTTCTATATAAAATTGTTAATAATTGTCTGGATTGTATTAACTTATTAAATCAACAAAATTATAAAATACCTAGAATTTCTGCTAGGCATAACAACTTATTTATTTCATACATACCAAGAACTAATATTCTCTTGGCCTCCCCATTACACCAAATGTGTGTCAACTATGCTAAAATCAAAGATTGTGTTGATATATTTTTCTGCAATGAAAGTGTAATTAAAAACTCCTATTTTGCACCTTGATGTTTCGTAATCTACTGTATTCTTTATTTATCTGTATATGTATGTATATGTATATATACAAGTGTATATTTATATGTGAATATACAATTCTATGTTTTATTCGTATATGTTATATATTTAATTAAGAAATTTTTTTGTAACAATCAAAATTGTGTATTTATCTATACATAATTTCAATGTACCTTATCCTGAAAGTGGGCTCCTGCCTGTTGGATTTTGTATTTAAATAAATAAATAAAATAAAAAATAAAATTACTAACGCAATTTGCGACACTCGTCTACATTCACCATCACGAATAATAGCCATCATTACATGCTCGTTGAATAATATACTATAATGTTGCAATAAGTCATAAAACTGCTACAAACTATTACTATTGGATGCGCAATGATCTAAACCTCGCCCCTCTCAATGTAAAGCAATTTGGCTGGTCTCTGTCCCACACTAGCGATATTTATTTTCCTCTCTGCGCTGCCAAAACGCCAAGCTAGGATCGTTGAGTAATACTGCATAACAACTACTACAAATTATGTAAATGTAAAAACCACTTTTGTTCGCTGCAAGGCGGCCGATGGCTTGCCCTTTTCATTATTTCATTTTGCTTAGAACTTCGAATACTCGCGGAACAGAAACAAAAGTGAGTTCTACACAGAATGAATTCATATTCTTGAAATAATGAAAATATACCAACTGCAAGAGAGAAAACAAATAATTAATTGGTTCAGGGTATTCCATTTAAAAAAGAGTTTGGTCTGTATCTCCGAAATGTGATGCTAAGTTTTTTTCTACGGTAAGTGCGCCGAGATGATAAAAAATTATGTCTTTACCGTTTTTCCCCTGTACAGTATTGATGTCGAATTTCACATTCATCACTAATATGTTGTTTTGGAAATCGGCACTTGTACATCCAAAGACACAAAAAAGTCGGAATGCGGCATAGTGGATATAATATAGGAGATCCAGAACGGAAGTGAGTGAAAATGACTTGGATGGCATGTGTCCAGCAAGAGAGGCCAAGAAGTGAGCTTCTGGTCATTGTTGTCCTAGGTGAAGAGTTCTTGTACAAACTGAAGAGCTTACGAACCTCTGGCCATTGCCGTCCCAGCTGAAGAGTTCTTGCAGGAGTGAAGAGGTGAGCTTCTGGTCATTGTCATCAGAGCAAAATAGCCTTTGTACAAGCTGAAGACCTTGAAGACTTCTTGTAGGAGCCTCTGGTCATTGAGCAAATAAGTAATCATAATATTGGAAGCGCCGATGTAAATTACATAGCGGGCCAAACAATTGAAGTAATCGTGATAGAGAGAGCGCCGCGCCGGTGTAAATTTTTAAATTTAATGCTCCACCTACGTCTATCACATTAATAATAAAGAAATATCCCTTTCACCCGACGCCCAGGTTCTGGATCTCCTATAGTATATCTACTCGGCATTTCTTTTATTCTTGTCTAATTGTGGAAAGCACTAAATTGTCTATTGCTCTTACACAGAAGCTGACTTAAGGTTTTTTAGATCATATAGCAATTGCCAAGATATTTGGTGTATCCATACCACTCAGAAATTAAATAACGGCGAATAAAAAATAACTCTATCCCAAAAATGGTATCTGAACATATTATCTTCATTCTTAAATTTACATTTTGCCCCTTCATTAGAAACTGTGAGTATCTTTGACTTTCATCTGCTGACTTGTTTGCATGTACATTTTATAAATTCATAACTGTGCTAGATATTTAACAGTAAAAATTTAACACATTTATAATTAAAAAAAGTATAAAAATAACTGGAACATAATATTTTCTATTTAAATATTAGAAAATGTATTTTCATTTCATCGCTGACTCTGTCTCTATACCTTGTATATCGTTTATAAATAATTAAATTGTTTCTTATTTGTTATTCCTTGTTATATTTCCTCCTATGCTATAGAGTAAGATCTGTTGAAAACCTGAAGATTACTTTTCTTCGGTGGAGGTGCTTGCTGTATCAACTTTTCTTTAGATTTCGGTTTTGTTGATTTTGTTATCACTTCCTCTATTTGTTGCTGTAGTGCTATTTCATTTGACTGAAACAAATGTAAAACATTTCATAAGTTTGCAAAAGCAAGAACGTGAACTTAAATTAAGGAATAGTATGAGACCCTTATTACTAAGAAGAAATCTACTAATAAAAGTACTCGTATAATAAAAATTAAAATACCAAGTTATTCTAATAGTGAGCTGAGATTAATTTACAAATAGCATGACACAAATACGTTGGTATGCCAATGCGCATAGAGGCGTGGCTTTCGATCCTAAACGTGACGTCATTAGCGATGAAAGTTTCATAATCACTTTAAAACATTCTACACTTAATTAATAATAATTTAAAATAATATAGGAAATTTAATAGATAAATTTGTATTTTAAATGTGTTGTACAAATATCAAAAGATTTCAACTGAACTTGCTCGCTAACATAACCTCATTATTTATCTACGGTTAGCGGAAGAAATTTTTTAGCCGTTTTACCTGCGATTTTCACAGTAGCGAGGAAAACTGAAGATTTGCAACTTCTTGATGTCTGCATAATGCTGATAGAAAACGATATAAATTTTTTTGGTACCGTAAAATGGGGTCGATAGTTTTTAAAAAATCAGTGTTGAATTTAAAACACAATTACATACACCGATGAATTAGTGTAAATTACTTATCTTGTCAATGACATTAAATGATCATATTTTTAGAAAGATTGCGAATATGTATATTTTTTTGGTTGTGTCTCTATTGACCCTCCGATTTGGGTCAATGGAGACAGAAATTTATCATTATAAATTATAGTAACGGTAAATAGAGACAGTTAAAATTAAAAAACATATAAATTCCCGGAGAAAATTTGTAGAAAGAAAAAACAAACTTGTTAAACAACTCTTTTTATTTATTAAAATATAAAGATGAAAATATAAAAACATTTTCTTTAACAGTTTAATTATTAAGGCACATTTCTCAAATTCTCAGATCCATAATGTACAATGGGTATGTTCCCATTCTGCAGCAATATTTAAATGTTTAATTTTGGATTCCTCTACCTTTTCTTTCAGACCAGTTTGCCCACTTTGATTTTTGATGTGGGGATTTGTAATTTGAATTCTATATTTTCTTTGAACCACCCTCTAGGAAATTCCATTTTTTAATGCATTCTGCAACATCTCTGGGTCATGTTTGGCACCAGCATTGTCTCTATTAACCACGAAAAATTAGTTTTTTCTTGTAAAATTTATTTCAGAACCTATTTATAAAAATTTCCAATTTTTTTTATATCATGATCAAGAGAAACTATTTTAAGTTTTATTGTAAAAGTTGTTTGTTCGTTTGAAAAAATTTAAACAGAATGCTAATTAAAGTTTTTCGACCTATCCGTTTGTTGGTATAACACAACTCTTTTCAACGGCTCTAGCAAAACTAAATCGTTCCCAGTGATAAAACAAATGCATAGTATAGGCCATTTGACTCTTTCCTGCATTCTGTCTTTCCATAGACTAGTCTCTATTGACTCAATTTTTAAGTAATAAAGTTTTATTGTTTCATTCAGATTAACTAAAAATATATCACATTTTATGCCTTTGTCACTAACAACTTATTTTCAAATATGAATAGATAAATTCTTAGAAACGGACATCTACAAGCATTGTAGAATGGAATGAAAAACCTTTAATTCTTTGATGGAAGATGGAGAATGTATTTATTACTAAATAGTCTTCTTCCTCGAATTCCACATATGTATCATTAATAAAATATTTAAATAATCATTTTCGGGGGCACAGCTCAGACCACTTTTCAGTTTTAAACAATCAGTCGAGGACATAACCTATCTGCCGTTTACAACCTCAGAATCTGTATTTTTCAACTTCAGCAAAGTATAACTGATATCAGAGGTTGGTCCAAATATGTTACCATTTAATACCGCACTCCAATTATGACCAATTATCAGAGCTGGGTAATTTCTGGTGAAAAAGTAATTAGCAATTACAATTCCCTTTTTTTTCGTGTAATTGTAATTATAATTAAGTACTTTTTTTTATTAAGTAATTTGGAACTGTAATTGCAGCAAAATTGTTATAGGAATTGTAATTTGTAATTATATTATTTGAACCATCTAATTACAAATTACTTCTATAAGTACAATTCCTTTTTCCAATTACAATTACTTTTCCAATTACAATTCCTTTTTCCAATTACAATTACTTTTTCCAATTACAATTACTTTCTGTAATAATTACAATTACTTTAAGAACATGCGTATGTGGTATGAGGACATTCAAGAAGAAAATGAAGAGGTATCGAATTATGAGGAGGACCCAGAAGAAGATATTATAGAGTTTATAGAAATCCCTAACCCAGAATTAGAAACCGCACTTGAACAAGATCCACTGGAAATCAACGTAACTTTAAGTGACAATTGTTTTAATGTAATATTGCTACAACATAAACGATGTGCCAGTCATTCAATTAATTTAATTGCAACCACAGATATAAATAATGCTATCCAAAGTAACGTTACTCTTCGAAACAGACATATTCATGCTATCATAAAGTGCAAAGCATTATGGAAAAAGGCAAATCGACCGAAGACTGCGGAAATTATTCAATCCCACTTGGGCCATACACTTAGTTCTTCGGGCGTAACTAGGTGGAACTCATTATATGACAGTGTAAATCAAATAATTTCTGTAAAGAAAAAGTTACCTACTCTTTTTGCAAAATTAGAGCTACAATCCTTTACCGATGGTGAATTTCTGTACCTGGAAGAATACCGTGAAATTGCAAAGCCTTTAGCAGAAACATTAGATTTTCTGCAAACTGAGATCAATACATTTTATGGCTCTCTTTTACCTAGCATAATTTCACTCAAGAATAAATTAAATAAACTAAAAACAAACACATTTAAATATGGTGGAAATATATTGTTGAATAGTGTGATTGAAGGTATAAAGAAAAGATTTGGAAAATTGCTGACGTTACAAGATCGCCATGCCGTTTTGGGTGCAATTTCTCATCCAGAATTCAAGTTACGTTGGTTTCCAGTAGTGGAGAAAACATCTGTGTTAAGTAAAGAAGATATTACTCAGCTTTTAATATCAGAATGTGAATTATTGTATTTCGAAGATTTAGAATCAGTTTCATCTCCTACATAACACTCACAACAGACTAACAGCAGTAACAGCATTCAAAAAAGAAGAGAGTTTTTCGATTTTAGTGAAGAGGCAACATCTTCTGTAGAAAATAAAAATAGGGTACATTTGGAAGTACTACAGTATTTAAATGATTTACGACAAAATATTTCCATGCTAGAGCAATTGGTGAAAAAAGTATTTTTTTAAATATAACACGCCACTTCCCTCTTCTGGACCAGTAGAGCGATTATTCTCGTTTGCCAGAATAATGAACGCACCCAGAAGGAATGCGCTCTCTGACACTAATTTTTGAAAAAATGGTGATAATGAAGAGCAATAATATAAAATTATAGTACTTATGAAGTATTAGGAATAAAAATATAAAAGTTTTATATCAGAAAATAAATAAGAATAATCTTTTAATTTTATTATTTTAATGGAAATTTTTGTTCAATAAACTTTTAAAAACTAAAAGTGTTTACTTACTATTATTATCATTCTTAAAATTTTTAGCTTACCTTTTTTCTCTGTTTGGTCACTATAATTTACTTTATCATAAAAGTAATTAGAAAAGTAATTGCTAAATCCATTTTTCACGTAATTGTACTTAAATGAATATAATTCCTTTTTTAAAGACATGTACTTTGTAATTGTAATTAGTTCCTTTTTTAAAAAAGTAATTTGTAATTGTAATTCTTTTTAAATTACAAGTAATTACCCAGCTCTGCCAATTATGACCTAGTAGTATCGATTTATACGCTCGATTCAGCATATTATTATTTTTTTTAATAATCGATCTTATATAAAAGTAAAATCAAAGTACCTGTAAATAATATCATACACAATCCACTGTTTCACAAGATTTTCGTTTTTAGAAAAATGAAAATACCCTTATATCAGTTCCTTTGGTTATCCGATTATAATTTGTACAATCAGCTACAGCACAATTTGGCATCTTTAAAATACACAACAGTTGTCTTACCAGCACTGATAACTACTTGACACTAAAACAATAACAGCCTCACAATTTCATTAATTTAAATTCCGCGCCGAACTATCCACGTTGCTGACGTCGTGTGCAAAAGTGAGCGAAATCAGTCGCCAGATTAGCATATCAGTGTATTTGTATCATGACAAATAGTAAATAAATACTAAGAAGTAATACCTAAATACAAAGTACCAGAATCGTAATCCTCTCGTTTTTTTTTAATTGAAAATTAACCATTGGCAGACCAATTTCTGGTTATTGCCTTCGTCAGTGCGAAGTAGGTACACGCAACGTCAACAAGAAGGATCTCACAATCATAAGTTTCTATGTGATAGTAGAGTACTAACGAGTCAATGGTAACTCCATCTAACAGTGTCAATCACAATGTGATAAATTGATAGGTGCTCCGACACAGCGAACTTTACTAATAAAAGTATAATTACAATATCAATCAGTTCTCTTTGTATGATACAAGCTTTATTTCATTTTCAATTAAATAAAGCGAGAAGATTACGCGACTAAAATATCTCGAAGCCGAATGCGCGTTTTTAAAAACAAACTTTTCCAAAAACGGAATTTTCGTTAATAGAATTTATTGTGTTGTTTAGTACAAAGCTATATCAGAACTGAATACAATTAACAAGATGCAATAGAGAATTGGAGAATTACAATGTCACCATTTAACTAGAGTAGAATAGATAACAATGCATATTCGTTATATTATATGAAATATTATAGGGTGGCATCACATAACTCGCGTTTGGTACTTTATATTTAGATATTATTCTTTTGTATTTATTTATTATTTGTAAATTAATATCTCGTCTCTGTTGTAATCTTTAGTATTTTAGTTTTTATTATACCTTATTGTACAGTTTGTTGTGTCAAAGATCTTTCCAATTTATTACATTGCGATTGAAGCTATTAGTGCAGGAACGTGTTAACTCATTTTGTCATATCAAGATACAGATAACTTTAAAATACTGTAATTTTTTTAAAGTTGTTTTTATTAACTCCTTTATAAATGTGTATAATGTGTATATGAGAAACTATCGTCTTCTACACTCCTGTGCTTACAAAACGACAAACAATGAGTTAACACTTTCTTGTAGCTGAGATTCAGAAATTTTGCAAAAACGAAGTTAACACCTTCTTGCACTATTAGCTTCAATTTAGAACTGTGTCGTTCGCGAACGACCCGTTCAGAAGAGTCGGATGGCAGTACTGAACGATATGAACCGGTTCACTGAAATTAATTGAATCGGCTCTTTGGCTCAATTATGTATGTTGTTTAACTGAACCGCGAACGGAAAGAACTAATCGAACGAATTGAATCGTTTCGTCTGGCTGATGGTTGCTTCAGTCAGTGCATAAGGTGCCGGTGGTTTTCAAATTGCGTGACTGTATGAATTGGTCTGGGGTGCCTGAGTCGCGGCTGTAGGCGTTTGATTTTGGATTACACATTTGAATAGAGCAGCCTGGCCTTGGTCAACTGTTACTTTACTTCAAGATTAAAATGTTGACTTTACTTACTGTTTTTTCAAGGTGGCTGACAGGGCAGGCCTAATAGTAATAATATTAATATTATGGGTCACTGGTATCGCTTCTCTTGCGAGAATTCATTTTAGTAATTATATATTATAAGGTAAAAAGAAGTGACAAAGACACGCAACTTCCGTCGAATCCACCTGCCGTCGCGCCGTCTAACAGGGAAGGGAAGAACGAACGAATGAACGAAAATGTTCTGGTGCGCATGCACGTGAGACGGCTCAATTGAGCCGGTTCGTTGAATCGGTTCAGTATAGTGATCTAGATCTGGTGAGTCGAATCATTAAAATGACCCGTTTTGCCCACCTCTACCTCAATTGACACAGGTAGATAGAGTTACCATTAACTCGTTTATACTCTACTATCACATAGAAACTTATGAATCTGAAATCCTCCTTACTGACGTTGCGTGTGTCTACTTTGCACTGACGAAGGCTAGCCAGAAATTGGTCTGCGAATGGTATACGCGACGGCCTCAAGAAGGATTTCTATTTATTTGTTACCTAAAGATTTTTACTAGTAGGCATATCAATTATAGCTTAATCACTGCTCTTTGTATGACACAAGTTTTATAAATCTTCAAGAAGTGTGTATGTGGCTACTTTATTTAATTTTCAATTAAAAAACAAGAGGATTACGACTTTGGTATTAGTGTTTAGTATTTATTTACTATTTTTAAAAAGAGATCTGTATTTCAAATAGTGCTATATGGAATTTTTTTGGGGATATATCAAAATCAGTATTAAATAAATGGGTGAATGATAACAATGTTCTACAAAAAAAAATATGGTAACTGTCATAAGTTTTCGGGTAGTGATCCCTATAGTATATTTTATGATGGATTCAAATATGCAAATCAATTTTCTCTATCACCCAGGCCAAAAAAATTAGTTACAATATTATTTGTGCACTTAAAATTATTTTAACCATTAATATTACTAATTACTTTAATAATTAATTTAATATAATTGTTTTAATCTACTTGAAAGGTTAGTTATCGAATTTTTTCAAAAGTAGCCGAAATAACATAAATGCGTAAAAATAATAAACCATTGTGTCATAAAAACTAAAATAAAATCTCCTACAAAAATAAGCGAGACGAAGCAATAATGTGCGAAAATATTGCATCTAAATTATAAGTCATGGGCTTGTTATTGCACGAAACAGCAATTACATGTTAATTTGAAATTATATGTATATAAAAAACTAACACAAAGAAAACTGAATTATTTATACAGGGCGAGACAATAAGGTATATTTCTTCTGTCTCTGCTGTCTCGTTAAAGGTAGAGGCATGGTTCAAAATGTTAATTAAATTGTGAGAAAAAGGACATTTTTTAAAATCAGTAACAATTATATAGGGTGATCCGTAAAAGTGATAGATGAAAGAATATATATTTTTTAAATGGAATGACAAAATTTTTTTATTGTGTTTGCAAACCATTATGATGGCCTATTCAGCAGTAAAATCTTTTTAAAATTTGTTGTAGGCTAATGAATAAAAATATTTTTGTGGAAAATTGCCGTTGGCAGGTACCATTTTGAAAATTAATTTTGGACTTATTTTTGAAGATTAAGTATTTTTCTTTGACATGGTAGTAGTTTATGCCATACCGCTAACTTATAAATATTCAAACCGACAAAACAACTTTTTCAAATGGAACACCCTGTATATTTTTATAAAAAAATTAGGTGAACTTGGTCAATGACATTTACGAAAGCAAACATAAATAATTTTTTGCACGAGTCTTGTAAGAAAATATTATAACAAATTTTTCACTAGACACTGGAGTAACGGTATTTCTATTGTTAGGTACTAATTAATTACCAGTTACAGAAAAGTTAAACACCAAACGCTTATTATTCATCAGAAACCAAATTAAATATACAGCATTATTAAATTTGTAAAATTAAAAGTAATGCCTAAGAGGTATTGGAAAATTGTTTTACAGTAAACGAATTAGATGAATAAAAAGTTTGTATATTCTAGGGACTTGAGAGAGTCACATAAACTCATAAAGATAAAATCTAATTAATTAAAATATAACTTTTATAGTCACTTAATTTTATTGGTAATTGTATTTGTGTTTGAAAATAAAGAGGAAAAACTCCCCCTTCTTGTCACTCTCACAATACAGTGTCTTTTGTATGGTATCTAACGACTATCGCATAAATGGCGCCTCAGATGCAAATAATATAAATGTATGTTCCATAAACTAACTAATATTTATACAAACTTTATCTAATATACAAGAAAATTAAAATGTTCTTTCCCCAAAACGTGAGATGTGATATTTGATTGTCGATGACGCTTATTGGCATTTTCTCATCATAAATTGAAATACCCACATCTACATGATTAACCTCAACGTATTGAACAATCTGTAAAAATAATTGTTAAGTATATTGAGCTATTTGTGCAACAAGTAATGATGGGCGATGGCTATAGCTCATGTTGATGAATTACTCATCCAAATGAGTAATAGCATACGCGCTGTTAAATACTATGCTTTTTCTACGACTACTCAATAGGAAGTTGCACTAAGCCTAAAGTTTAGATAAATTTGATGAAAATAATTAATATTAGTTTGTCTAATTCTTTTTACTTGTGTATGTGTATGTGTATGTGTATGTGTATGTGTATGTGTATGTGTGTGTGTATGTGTATGTGTATGTGTCTGTGTCTGTGTCTGTGTCTGTGTCTGTGTGTGCGTGTGCGTGTGCGTGTGTGTGTGTGTGTGTTATGAATGATTTATACGTTTTGAACCCTCCTGAATCCATTCTGACTATTTTCCGAATGATGTCTGTCGGTGTGCGTGCGTGTGTATGTGTGTATGAATGTGTGTGTGTATGTGTGTATCTGCGATATCTCAAAAAATACTAATGGGAGACTTCCCAAATTTGGCAGTTAAGATTATCAACAACATTTTAGGTGAGACGTTCAATTTGGTGAATGTGGTACCGTCGTCAGAAGAGACATATTGAATGAAAGAAGAAAAAAGATACTATTTCGGGAAAAGAACTAAAAATTTGTTATGCATTTCTGGACTAATCTCAACAAATTACAATGAAAAAATATAACTATATGGAAGAAAATCTGTCTGCATGTCTGTAGTATCGCGATATCAACCACAGTTTTTGAGATAAAGCTTTCAAATTTGGTACATTTGTTCTAAAGGCCAAAGACAATGAAAAATTCGGTGATCAGCAAAATTTGCCAGCTGAAGGGGGTCCACTGGATCCAAACTTTTTTGTATATGACTTTACAAAAAAATGTATTCTTGATTAAAGATTATAAATCATGTCTACTATATCAAGCGAATAAAATATATTTTCCTAGTAGGTACTTAAATAAAGCTGATGTAAATTGAAATTTTGTACGCATTTGACCTCATTAAATGGGGTTAGGATAAATCTGGCAGTTTGGCATTTCAAATATTTAATTTAGTTACAAAAATGTCAATGTCAATAGGAAGAAATTATTAAAATATATGACATGAATTATTATTGACAGTATCGAAGGACGCTGATAATTAATTATTAAAAAAATTTTATGAAACGTTTCAACGTACGTTTTTAAAATTTAATTGAGGTAAGTGAAGAATTAAACAGAATGATTTTTTTAGATCAGAATGATATATACTGGTATAAGAAAGTTATGTGCTGGCAACATCAAATATTTTTAAACAAATAATTTTATTTGAGATAATTGCACTCTAAATCAAAAATTAAATTTATTTACACCCGGTATACTTAATAAACTTTTTGACATTTAAATGATTTTTTTTTTCACTTCCGGTATCTCCGTAACTGACACTAACTTTTAATTTTCAAATGGAACACCCTGTATATTACTGAATTTTTGAATTCTGCATAATTTTCTGAACTTTCTGAACCACACAAGTGACATTTCGATTGTCAATATTTGTTTTAATTTTTAATTTTCCATTTAAGTATGTCATGACTTCCGATTTATTCTAATAGGCCCGTGTAATGCTAGAAAAATCGAAATCCCGTCGAAAATATCAAATTGTGCGATTTATGGGCAAATAAAGTCCATCAAGATGGTTGTTGGGATGAAACGCAGTTTTTTTAAATGGAACTATATTGGCACCGTGGTACCATTTATTAGTACTATTAATAAGGATTTATTCATATGCATTATTAAAATATGCGGTAAATACAATCAATATTACAGCTAAGAGAAAATAAGAAAATACAATTTTGTTCTAATTAAATGTTCAGTACCTAACTAAGGTGGCTTTGAAAACAATGAAATATTTAGCTTGTCAAACATTTGTTGGTTTACCGGTGTTTTTATTGTCTTTAAAAATTGTTTAAAATTCATGTTAACGTTTGTTCAAAATGCCGCAAATTTATACTAGAGATGAAGAAGGGAACATGATAATTATTTATGGGGAATGTAGAAAAAATGAAGTTACTGTACCCTTTATGCCAAACGATATCCTGATAGAAAATGTCCTGCGAAAAATTATTTTAATCGTGTTGAAAAACACTTCTGAAGAGGGCCCAACAATGATCCCGAAGAAAATTTTATTAGTGATGAAGGAACGAAAATTAATGTTTTGGCATGAACAGAAGTTGATAAGACAAATTGTGTTTTAATTAGAAAACAACTAAGCCGAATTTTGCATAAATACATATCTTAAATACCAATTGCACCAGCACGTGTACAAATATGATCACCAACTTAGGATAGACTATTGCAATTGGATTTTATGGAATAACGTGCAGCTAAACAATGATTTTTTAGGAAGGATTTTATTTTCGGACGAGTCTAGGTTCACAAAGTTCGGGTTATTTAATCGACAAAATATGAGATATTGGTCACAAAAAACTCAAAATTTATTAAGGGAAGGTAATATCCAAGAGCGATTCGGTTTCAATGTTTGGCTTGGAATAATCGATAATATAATAATATTTGAAGGAAGCTTGATTGGTGTCAGATACCTGGCATTCCTACAAAATGAAATTGTGGACATATTAAATAAATTACCTTTAGATTTAGGACAGGGAATTTCCAACAAGATGGCGCACCTCCACATAAATCAAGAATAATAACTGATTACCTTCAACAGAGATCAAAGAAAACGTCATTTCGACGAATGGTCCTGTCAGGTGGCCTCTAAGATCCCTCATTTGACTTCTTTAGATTTTTTGCTTGGGGTCATTTCAAAAATATTATCTACGCAACCGCTCGTGAAAATCTAGAGCTAATAAGACGCAATTAATAGTATAACGGCCCAACAATTGGCGAATGTTCTTCGAGATACAGCTGTGCCACTTCAGAAGTGCATTGACGTTAATGGACAGCATTTTGAACAACTGTTATGATGTTTTGTATTCCTATTTTGTATTCCAAAGCCACCTTAGGTTTACCTAGATAATTCTAATTAAATTGTATTTTATTTTTATTTTCTCTTAGCTGTAATTTTGATTGTGTTTATCGCACATTTTAATAATGCATATGAATAAATTCATTATTAATAGCACTAATAAATGGTACCACGGTACCACTATGGTTCTATTTGAAAAAAATTGTGTTTCGTTTCAAAAACCATTCTAATGAACTGCTCATAAATCACATAATTTAATATTTACGAAGGGATTTCGATTTTTCTAGTGTTACACGGGTCAATTAGAATAAATCGGAACAAACATGACACACTTAAATGGAAAACTAAAAATTAAATTAAAACAAATATTGACGTTTGGAATGTCACTTATGTAATATCATTGGA
Organism: Rhamnusium bicolor; assembly: GCA_029963845.1. Classification (NCBI taxonomy): domain Eukaryota; kingdom Metazoa; phylum Arthropoda; class Insecta; order Coleoptera; family Cerambycidae; genus Rhamnusium; species Rhamnusium bicolor. The sequence goes on from JANEYF010005926.1 coordinate 14,052, forward strand.
ATCGGAAAATTATGTAGAATTCAAAAATACAATAATATATAAGGTGCTCCATTTGAAAATCAAAAGTTAGTGTCACTTTCGGTGAAACCAAAAGTGAAAAAAGCTAAAGGAAAAAAGCGGGGTGTACCATAATCCTATTACACTCTGGAATATGTTGAAACAGTGCATCGTTCTATATATTATAATATTGTATTAATATTGTCCGAATATCGTTGAGCCTACCTCTCCACGAATGCAATCTTCACACAAAGTTGAGAACATTATCCGTGAAGAAAAACATCGACATAAAGAAGTTTGTTAGTTTAATATAGTTTTCACTGAAAGAAAGTCGGTAGGGCAGCAACCTATGAAATCCCATGTTCTAACAAAATTAAAAATAAAAAAATTCTTAAAATAGCAGATGGTACAACTTACTTGATAATGAAGGTAACATTGAATAAAAAATTATACATTTTTCAAAAATCAAAGTCGTTAAAATCATCTTTGTCATTAACCAGTGGCGGTCGGTCCATGGAAGCAAGGGAAGCAGTGCTTCCCCTGAGATTATTAAAAAAGAAACACATAATTAGAACTTAATTATTATTTATCACATATATTAATCATTAAAATTTACTTTCACCCAATTTCAAGAGACACGGCCCTGCTTTTCAACAGCTGAGATAATATTGCATGATAAAACCGTAACGATGACGCACTCGATTAATCGAGCCAACACGACCTCGCGCGACTTCGATATAAGTAACTTCTTGAAATGCATCCCATCCCCACTTCATAATCTTGATATCTGAGTCGTATAGCATTGTAATGCGTTTTGTTTTATAGATTTTCATCTCGATTTTAATATTATACTTAATATTAATCTTCCTAGTATTATTCTCAGCTTTTGTGCTATATTTGTAAAAACTTTTTTGGTGTTTCTAAACCTGTAGTGCGGCGACAAGTGATTTCTAAAACACTGAACATTAGTGCGCGTATAAGCAGTTTTAGAATTGCTTATTCAATTTGGAAGCTGGTCCTAGCACTGTGGGAAATATTATTTTTGTTTGTGTGGTGTGCAATTTGTTGAAAAATGGATTTTCAACATATTCGTTTCAAGATAAACTGGATATTATTAGAAACGAGAGACCAACACCTGATTTAAAACTTTTAACAACGCAAGTTAAATCATGCTATAGGTACTTTAATATTGAAACGTACAGTGCTAATCAGTGGTTAACGGGTTGTGAAGATTTGTGTAAATTGTTTTGTTGGCCATGTGTACTTTTCACAAATGAAAAAGGTGTTTGGAATAAAAATGGCTTTTCAGATTTAAACAACATTCACAAAGTGACAAAGAGGCATGGTAAGTGTGAAACTCATTTGCGAGTGGTGCTAAAAAGAAAAAACATTTGGAAAATCACGAATTGAGCATTCATTAGATCAGCAGTTGAAAGAAAGTGATCGTAAACAAAATAAACTTGTAAAAAAAAATCGAGAAGTGTTAAAAAGACTTATTGACATTGTTTGTTTTCTCGGCGAAAATGAACTTAGATTTAGAGGTCATAGGTACTGAATCTGGGAGCGTTGCTAATAGGGGTAATTTCATCAATTTAGTTGACTTATTAGCAAAATACGATACAATTTTAAGTAACCATCTGGAACACTCCACGGTATTTCGCGGTACATCAAATCATATTCAAAATGATTTGATTCAGTGGATAAGCAATATTGTTTTAGAAAAAATCAAGCAAGAAATAAAAAAAGCTCCTTATATTGCAATTATGTTAGATGAAACAACAGATATTACTAATATTAGTCAGTGTCAATCATAGTACGCTACATAAATCCAAATGGGAAAGTCCAAGAGCGCTTTTTAGGATTTTTAGACGTAACAACGCAGAGAACGGCTATATTTTGTCAGATAGTCGATGATCTACAGTGTGGTGCTAAACTTATCGCCCAAAGTTATGATGGGGCCGCTGTAATGGCTGGTGAATTGGGGGACCTGCAGGCCAAAGTAAAAGAGACTTTTCAGAATGCTATATTTGCACATTGTTTTGCGCATCGATTAAATTTAGTTCTGGCTCAATCTGCAGCGTGTCTTAAAGAGTGCAAAGTATTTTTTTCAAGTATTAGTGGAATAGCTACCTTTTTTTCAAAATCATGAAAACGGACACGAGCTTTAGATTTGGAAGTACAGAAGAGACTACTCAGAGTTGCTCCAACACGATGGAATTACAATGGGAGGCTAGTAGAAACTGTATCTGAATATCGACAGCCTCTAATTGATTTATTTGAAAATATTTTACAAAGCAAAGATGGTTGGGATACTGAGACTTTGAATGGATCCAGAGGTTACTTAGATTCATTGAAAAGAGACTTTGATTTTAATTTTTTGTTAAATATTTTCTCCGAAATATTCCCATTTACTGACAATTTATTCAATATTTTGCAAAATAAATCAAATGGCGTTGGATTTTGTGTAAAGAAAATTGAAGATTTCAAAAATTTGATTTGTAACAAAAGAAATGAATTTGAAAAGTTCTGGGAGAAAACTAGTTATGACAATTTAGAGCCGCAAAGAAAAAGAATACGAACTGAATTTATAGTGGATCATAGAACTTCATATCGAAGAATTTTTATCGAAATTTTGGATAATATCACTGGGCAACTAAATAATAGATTTAAAAATTTTAGTGATATACAATTTTTAGAATTGTGTAATTTTAATGAATTTAAAAATGAACAGTTTCCACAGAACGCACTTCAGTCATTGAGTGATAACTACGGAATTTTTTTTGATATAGTTGGGTTACGATCGGAACTTTCAGTTATTTATGCTACAGAAGATATTAGTCAGAAACATAACGCCAACGAACTCATTATCTTTATAAAAGAAAATAGTTTGGATCAGGCCTACTCTGAAGTGTTGAAATTGTGTGAGTTAGTGTTGACGATACCTGCAACTAGTGCCTCGGTTGAACGCAGTTTTTCGACCTTAAAAAAGAATAAAAACTTTTTCAAGAAATTCAACCAGTGAAGAGCGGCTTCCAAAATTGTCCCTGTTGACAATAGAAAGTGACTTTGTGAAGGAGATGTCCCAAAATTCAAACTTTTATGACGAAGCTATTTCCGACTTCGCAAAAAGGGAGAGGCGGATTAAACTACATTATAAATAGGTAGGTAAGGCATGTTAACTACTTAACTAGCCGGCTCGATTTATAGTTGGCTAGAGAGTGCACGATGGCAAGTATGACTGAACAAACTTTCTATTTCGCTGCAGGTTAGATCCCCGCCACCGGCACTGACAATGTCGGTGGGTATGGTTGTGTGTCTGTGTTTTTTTCATAAGTATAACCCTCGCCCGTGCAGCTTCGGCTTTGGATTCGGGGTTGTCTAATTTTTGTAGTGTTTTTATGTTTTATGTTTATTGAGGAGTGGCGGTCCTACAAGTGTACTTTTTTTCTAGATATCTCTGCGGCTTTCAACATTTGCTTTAAAATGAGTATACGGAAGACACGCCCCTTTTCTTAAAAAAATTTTTGCCTCTCTTCGCTCGAGGCTTCGCACTATCCATCACCCTATATCACAAACTGCTTCCCCTGTATCAAAACTCACCGCACGCCCCTGTCATTAACTAACAATTGTTAAAAGTTATTAATAAACGATTTTGGCTAAAATTCCTTTAATCGTTTAATTTAAAAATTTTCTTCATTGTAATATTGATTGTTGGTATTAGTGGAGCATATCTACAGGAAGAATCGGCTTTTTTTCAGTTTGCGAACATTAAAGACATGGAACCATTTCTACTGATTGAAATTCCAAACACAAAAATCAACGTACGAAGAGAATTTATAATTTCAAGTGGAAACATTGAAGGTTTGGATATCGTAGAAATATTCAGAAGTATTCCTCTGTTCGTCCGTCACCAACGGAAAATTCAGGATTTGTTCTTGGATATCGAAACACAAACTGTACAAAACAATCTGTGGCTATAAACTGGAAGCGTGGTCGCAAAAAAAATTACTGAATTTTTTAAATTGCAGAAAATTCGAGCTATATTGAGCATTGGGAATTCATCTACTATGATACTGGTGGATGCAAGACTAGCTATTATCACTCTCAAAGTGCATGGTGGCAGGTGGATGGAAATCATCTAATGCTGCAGAGGGATATATTTAACTCTGTAGAAAATGAACCTCAAGTAGCTTTCAAAATAGTGAGACAAATTATAAATAACTCTACTTTCTCAAAGATAACTCCCAAAGCTAAATTCACCAACTGTAGAGAATTTACTGATAACATTTATAATAATAAATAAAGATTTTGTTCCGATAATAATTATTACTTTTCCAAAAGGTAGAGAAAAAATATATTTTTGACATTATCAAAACATTAATACACACAGAGATATTCTTTTTGCTATTCTTTTTTTTGTAATTTTAAATAAGTAAATTATCATGTCACTATATTTTCAGAGAGTGAAATAGAAATGTATGAAAGTCTTGTATGCACAGAACATCTAAATATACACAAACATGAATGAAAAAACTTGTGTAAGTAGATTTGATGTGGAGAATCTTCAGTAATCCGAAAGGGCATCAGAATATATCAAGCCACTTGGGAAATTTCAAACACATAACCAATATGATGCGACTTTTCTTCCTTTATTAAAGGTATATACACTACTACGGCATATATCATTGCTAAATAATTTATTCGTCTTATGGCGTTGGATTCTCGGGAATTTAATTCCAGTATAAACTGTTTTACGATTTCAAAATGTTTGAAACAATAGACAGCATCTTGTAACCATGTGCATCATCGCGTACATACTACTTGTAATAATGAGGATACTTTAGAGAAGCATTATTTAAATTATTATTGACTCGAACTAGTCTTTATAAATACCTACGTACTTTATGCTTGCAATTAATCGATTGACTTCTGGATATTAATGACGTCCTTCGTCGACTACACAATGCAAGACATGGGCCAGACAAGTTACATAAATCATATTAAGATACGTGGACCGTAAAAACGTGGTAACTGTACAAATATATGCCGCTGTGTCTGATACAACCAGTAAAACATTTTCACTTTTAACACCAATATTACACAAAGCATTTACCTGAACTGTTCTTAAATTGGTTTGTAACACCAGCTACATATTAACAGTGGAGGTATACTCTGGGTGCCACTTAAAATACGCATAATAATATTAATGATTATGTGTCCTTTAAAATCTATAGCTTCTTCAACACAAGTCCACACATACTAATTTTTTGCTTCCTCCGTAATATTTTCCATTCCATTGTTATACAGGGTGAGTTTTAAATGAAACAGTTATACTTCACCCCTCAATATATTTCGTCGAGTATAATCGATCAACAAATTTTTTTGAACAAAAAACATTTTTGAATTTCTGATAATTTTTTTCGTCCACTAGCAACTGACATTTTGATGGTCACTGGATATCTCTCTAAACGCCGTTCACAGAAATGACATAACTGAAGGCAGTGTTGCCACTGTCAGTTCGTTACAATTCTATTTTAAATTAGTACACACCTTATAATATGCGGTTTGAATTAAATTCTAAAAATAAAATAAAATTGAAAATAATTATTTTATAAAGAAGCATCTACTTTAAAGAACGGAAGAGCAGATTTGTTTACTTAATACGTGGATAGCATAGAACATGAGCTGGCCACAAGTTCGATTCACTTCTGTTCCGTGAATTGATCGAAATCTAAATCTTAAATTATTAATTGCTATCTCATCTACAATAGAATTACTTTTTACCCAGTTTAGTAAAATGTTAGTAAAATCAACAATAAATTCTGATAACAAAAACTTCTTTTAAAAATAAATAAAGTAAACCATAAAAAATTCTAATATATTGAAACAAATAATAAAAAATTGGCATTTGTGTACATACCTAATTCAAAAAAATCCCTTTTACATCTAAATAAACCAAATACCCTGGTACACAGCAAAGATAAATCACTAATAATAATCAAATATTAAAAACACACTAATAATCATTAAATAATATTAGTTTCCGAGAATTGCTAATCACTAATAAAAATATCACACGGACGAAATATTCATTGTTCTTACTACACTGCACTAGTAAACACTTGAACTACAATTTAAAATTAATAAACAATAATTTATAACAATCGGCGAATTGGCCCTATTACTCCACGCACAAACATAGCAAAACAACTGTTGACTGTGATACGCCAAATTCATGCGCCAGCCTTCTTGTACTTATACCAGGATTTTCTTCAACCGCCTCCAGAAGTTCTGGTTCGACATCTAGAATGCTATTTGTAACTAGTCGTCCACGATTGTGATTTGGAGGCATAAAAATTCTAAAATCTCGTAATTGTTGAACAGTTGCTACGAATGTATTTTCAGGTGGGGCTTCGTCAAGATATCGTTCCACATAACGCCATTTTCCTCGTCTAGCATTTTCATCGGCTTGAAAATATGTCTTTAACGTATTCACCCACTCAGCATTAGAATAATTATTCGCCATTGTTATCACTACTTTTCATCAAACGAACAAATTATAAATAATAAATAACGGTAACATAATATCTTTGAAAAACTTTGATTCATCAAATTTCAAATATGTGATTCGAGCGATGAGATACGATGCGTATACAAGTGCATTTGAACACATGTTATGATTGTTAAGTTTGGTTGTTTGACGTCAGCAAAATTTTGGTCATGCTGATCTGCGGAATGTCGGTGTCTCACTTGGAGTTGTATTGCCTTGAGTGCAGAACCGGATTGAGTAAATCGTACCAACTTTTGATACAAAATTCTACTAGAAATCGGAAAATTGTACTAGAATGCTTTTTTTGGGAGCGTTCTTTTATAAAATAAAAAAAAAAACAGAGACCCACTCTTGCGAAACTAACTTGGAAGACAACGTATTGTTTTCCTGTAAAACATTTTTAACAGTTGAACTTAATTATTCTGGTGGCAAGCAGAATACAATTATGTTACAGAAGGGAAAAGGCCCGCAGAACATCTAAAAAACGACACAGGAGAAAGAAATGTTTTAAGACTAGTCTATCTTTTTCTAAAATAATTTCGTAATCAAAACGAGTATTTCTGCGCTACGAACGCCTTGAAACATGTTTACTAAAAATTAATGCTGATTGCTGATTGATTGAATACAAATTTCCTGTTCTTCCGTGATTGGTTAAATTAAACCGTTTGCTTACATTTAGAGCACAAAAAAGGCAATAAGGCAATGACAAGTGAATCATGCTACTTTTAAGACGAGCATTAGTTGTTCATTTATTTATTGATATACCGCATAGAGGAACAAATTATGATAATGTACTAGATTTTTGAAAGAGGTGCCGATATACTAAAAATTATTAAATTGTACTGAATCTAGTACAATTGTACTAGAAATTACTGGCAACACTAATAAACTGAACGAAAACATAAAACTAAGCGTGATGTTCACGTGATCAGATTGAATTACGGAACGCTTCGGTTTCCTATTGGTCTACCGACAATAAAAACGAGGAAGATGAACCCACATATTTTACAGAATTGTAATCAGGCACGTCGTTTATAAGAGTGAGCAGTTATTTGGTTTATTTAATTTATATTTGTCAATCGTTATTGCTACCGTTTTGTGTCCGGGTTGTTTAAAATACGATACAAATTGTCTAGTACCGACACTGCAGATGAAATGGGAAATAATGTTGACTTAAGTCCACCTAGAAATTGGTTAAATGTTATTGTAATTCTAAATCCGGTCCTGTTCAGTTCTACCATGTAGAATGCTCTTGTACGTTTGCGCATCAAAAAATCTGGCGACACCATGGACGCAGCCATTTTGAACTTGATTCCAAAATGTCATTCATTTAATGGTTATTGTTTAGTTTTCTGTGGTTATTGTGCGATTTATTTCATTATATGAATTTTTTGCGACTTTCTATTACTACGATAGGATATTTTAATATTTTGTGTAGTGAAAATAATACATTTTTTTATTAAGTGCAAATTGCATTTGGTACTTTCGTAAAAAACTTGTAAACAATGTCTTGTGCGGTGGAGGGATGTTCCAACGTAAAACGTTTTAAACTTAAATGGATCACTTTCCATACGTAAGTTAGTTTTGATCTGTTATTTTTTTTCAATTCTACAAATTACGTGTTTTAGATTTCCTAAAAGAGAGATATTGGAAAAGTGATGGAAGTTCTTGGGAAAGACGAGCACTGGCAGTGGTCAGAGAATAAATATGTTTTCTCCAAATACTTCTGGCACATAAAGTTTTCCTGAAAGCTGATGGAGTGCAAAATTTACAACTCACAAAGAAAATTGCGACAGAAATTCGCGTGGTAAGTGTCAACTGTCACTGATGACGTTTCACTAACGACACAATCGTCCTGTTTTAGTTCTACACAGGCGTCTTCATGATGACACTGTACGATCAGGAATGACATTGATATCAAAAAGGTGTTTGTGTAAGATATTGTTTAAATATAATAAAGTATATGTATTGCTAATTTATGTACTTACTTTATGTAGCACTAAATGTAGGAGAGTCAAGTTTATTCAAACTGTTCATAATTGTGGGTAAGTTTTTTATACAAATAAGTACTTCATAAAATTTTCATTAAATAAAGTATTTCAGTATTTTACCTGGTAAGATTAAAAAGAAATATACTGAATTACGGAAAATTGAACGGAAGTCCAGAAGAAAGCTATATTCTGCCACGAAAACTATAAAGAATCTGAAAATGAAAAATAACTACCTTGAGGACAGTTATGCAGTTATTTAATCACCAATAATAAAATATTAAACGTTTTAATAATTTTATAATGGTTAAAACTCTATTTTTTTTACTAGATTAATTTGGTCGTACTTTTGGCATGTGTACAATATTTCAGTGTAGGTATCATTTTTTATTTCCTTATTTACTCTGTATTTCTAAATTGGAGAATAACATAAAATATATTTTGAGTTCAGCTTTTTTTACGTTATTTATGATAATAGCTGTTTATGTAATAAATGCATAATATAAAGAGGATGAACTCAATAAAGGAGTTGCATATAAAGCTTCATGTTTAACTGCTAAAATTGGCTCATTATGGAGAAAAATTCATTTTATAAATTTTGCATCTATTCTATGAGAAATAAGTGAAGTGTGATGTGTACTGTTTATGACATAGTTTTGCGGCCATAAAGTACCTCTCTATGATATTAGTAAAATAAAGTTATTTTATTCTACTAGTACACTATAAAGAGGTACTTTATGGCCACAAAACTATGTCATAAACAATTCTTTATAAAGTAGTCGTACATAAAATGTCTTGTTGAATTTATGAAATTCTATGATTTTATGATAAACATGATAAGAATTAAATTTTACTTCAGCTGTTTATGAAGCCGTCGAAAATATTAACGCTATGCAGCTGAAAATTGAAAAGAGTTTCGCGGAAGTCTCTCTTTCGCGCCTGAATTCATATAACTGATCAACCAAAGTCCCTAAAAACTGATGGCAGCCATGGCCATGAGTCAAAATGGCAGCTTTCAATATTAGCCAAAATTATTTAATCTGCGCATCTGATAAGCATTCTCCAAGAGCGTCGTTTTCTTTGTGATTTTATTTCAGTTTTGTGATATTTTAACAGTGCGTAAAAGTACCTTTTGTTATTAAAATAGTTCTTGTAAAAGCTTGGATATTGTTTACAAATAAAATTGGGTAATTGTTTTTATTTAATAAATGATTCGTGTTACTGATTTGAACTAATTTTTTCATCTTAATTCATACGAATATGCTTGATAATGTGTGTGATGTGATAATAATCGCCTGCAGTCTGTGAAATGCGTGGAATGTGAATCGTGAATTGGTGGCTAATGTAATGTACGTAAAAAATAGGTCAGTGTAACTCGCCCATTGACCTATGAGGTCAGTGAACCGACCAAACATATGTAGTACAATAACTGTTACAAAACAATTTATTTATTAATAAATTACAGGATTACTTAAAAATTTTATAATCGCATGGTAATTAACTACTTCTTAAAAAAATAGTATTCATTTTATAAACTTTGAAAAAAAAGAAATTAAAATTGTCGGTAGCATTTTATAAGTTTACTGTTGATCGGAAAATTTAGTTTTAGTTGTATGTTCCATACGAAACACTTGAAAGATATGTTAACTGGTGCAAGAAAAAGGCAAAATTGTACATTTCTTACTTTAAAAGGTGTTTAAAAATTATTTCAAATGGAGCAATAAATCGCTTGAGTAGGTAATGATTTCATCGAAAATTATTATAAATTCGCGAATGAACTTATTGCTAGGTGATAAATTGCATAAGAAATGCGGCAACGCTGCCACAAGCCAATACATCATTTCAGATAAAATGAGGAATGTTTCTAGTAATCAGCAGTTCCAAAACGATTTCATCGTATTTTTTTGAAAATCGATCTCAATTTTACGTGGGAATTAAGAGAAAGAAATGTATCAGTGGGTTTCTACAGATGTCAAGAATCAGTGGTTTAAATATAACTACACACTTAAGACTCATTCTGTATACTACAGAAAGATATTGTTTGCGCATATATGAACTTGAGGGTAGTGGTCATGCGTCATGGTGTCGTTAATATGGTGAAACATTAATTTTCTTCAGGTTTAATCATCTTCAGATGATGCCAACTTGGTTGGTGAAACGTCGAGTGCAATATATGGTATTTTGATGTTTTGTGGAAAACTACATCAGTGGTTCCAACCCACTTCAGGATTAATTTTCTGTTACATACGGTACAGTGCACAGCAGTCATCAAATCGAATAACAATTTTCTGCAAAGCAACTGTCGACAAACATAAAAGAAAATGCTGCATAGTTGTTACTCTTTATTTGTATCATCCCGTCGTCTACATACTACGATGTTTGCAGGTAAACTAACCAGTGTATAAAGACGGTCTAGATTTCGCTGTGCGTACTTACTGTGCTTTTCTATGGAAGCTCAAACACGAAATCAAGAATGAAATCTATAAAAATCGGAATGGTTCTGCGAAAGACTTCAGATAAAAGAATAATATTAATAATCGGGCTTTGTATTATAACTGATTACGATAAATATAAAGAAAACAAACATAGTATGATATTAAAAGTTGTTTTAGGACTTTGTTACTACCCTAACGATTTAATATAAAATAATAATTGGCTTTGGTTACAATTAAAATTTGTGATGAAAGCAAGCTGGTATTTTTTGTGGGCAATTTTTTTTCAAAATGTCACAAATTTTAATTACAACAATTTCAACAACTAATAATTTACATTATACCTGTAATCAGAGGAATAGTAAAGTCCTAAATGTATTTTAAATATCTTACAATGTTTGAATATTTTAATATTTTTTATGAAACCAAAAATAAAGCCCTACTCGTCTTACTCTGCGAAATCCCAACCTTAGAACGAACGTAATTTTCAAATGTTCGTAAATTTTCAGAGTAAAGTGTTAGAAAAAATAATGATCAAATTTGGCAACATTCCAGCGAAATTATTACTTGATTTTCTTCTTACATAGTTTTAGAATAATCTACGCGATTATGACATTAATTGTATAATAAATAATAAATAATCTAATCTAGGACTGATAATTCCAGATGGTACTTTTTTCACTGAAAGCAAGTATGTAAATGGAATAATTTCAATTATATTTGCGTACAATAAAGATATATAAACTTTAAGTAATTTGATGTATACAGGGTGGGGCAATAGTGCGTCGGACATCGATATTTGGAGGTCTACGATAGCTACAATTTTAAAAGAATAGAGGTAAATTAGATAAAAAAGTCTATAACCGGAAATTATTTTCGAATATATAGGGTGAGCCAAGACGAAATTACAGGATCAAGTGCCTTTTTTAACACGCTTTTATTAGCTTCACCTGTATGTTTGCTTGCTTGCTTGTTTGTTTGTTTGTTTGTTTGTAACCGACTCTTTGGACTCGATTTTGACCCACTTTAAACGGACAGATTTAATTGAAACTTTGTACACTTACGAAGAACCGGTAACAATACAATAATTTGATAAGTTTATATCATTATCCTGAGCAGGATCGCCAGTCCTTTCCTCACGTATTCTCTGCGTGAGAGTAAAGGCTTAATATGTAAGTACATTCTGCGATTGTCAGCTAGGTCGCGGTGGTCGAACGGGCTAAGGCAGTCGACGCGAAACGACAGACTCCTCGGGCGTGAGTTCAAATCCCACGGCTGAAATAAAAAAATATATTTTTTTTCAGAAATATCTGTTGGATCGTAATATGTTATAATATCAGCATCAATAAGCAATATAAATATAGTTTAAAACAACTAAAAAACACGATTTCATAGCACATCAAACTAAAAAGTGAAAAATAAATACAGTTTAAAAAAACTAAAAAACACGCTTTTAAAGCACATCAAACTAAAAAGTGAAAAATAATTATTAATATAAACTGAAAACAATAATGAACGAAAAATACTAGTATTATTGTGAAAAAAGCGTGGGGCGCTTTGTGCCATATTTTTCGTACATCGAGCAACCCACGCTTTTTCACAATAATACTAGTATTTTTCGTTCATTATTGTTTTCAGTTTATATTAATAATTATTTTTCACTTTTTTAGTTTGATGTGCTTTAAAAGCGTGTTTTTTAGTTTTTTTAAACTATATTTATTTAAATGAAATTCTGTGTATATCAGTAAATTTCTTAAAGCCTCTTTCTAGACTCTGTTCACTCCTATATTATTATTAACTATCTCCCAACCATATGGATATAATGAATTTTTTTTTGTTGAAATAATGCCATCTGCAAATGCATATTGAAAAAATCACCAAAGTCACAATTATGGGTTTTAAGAAAAACGTATGTGAATACTAGTTACAATACATATAATTAATGTTCTTGAATCATTTTTACTTCCTAAAAATGTACAGGGTAGCCAAAAAATTATTTTTCAATTAAGAACATTTTAAATTGAATTTTCTCAATTTTTTCAAATGGTATTTTTTCAACGATGTGACGTAGAAATGAAAAGCGAAAATTTTTTAAGTACTTCCCTATGGCTAATTGCAACCATTTTCGTTTTATTGAGAAATAAGTACAAAATTCAAGAATAAACTTAAAAAATAGAGGTTTCTTTAAATAATTCATTAGAAAAATCATAATAAGTGCTCCACATGTTGCCCATTTTGATTGTCACACATCTCTATGCTCTTTTGAAATGAGGTTTCTACTGTTCCTAAAATTGTCGTTGAGATAGATCTAAAAGCAGTTATTATCCTTTCCTTCATATTTTGTACTGTTGTTGGTGTGTCTTTATAAGCAATTTCCTTCACATATCCCCATAAAAAGGAATCCATTTTTGTAATATTTGGGGATCTAGCAGGCCATTTAGTGGGCCAATTTCTTCCAATCCATTGAAGTAGGTAGGTATTATTTAAGTGGTCTCTAACTGCGTTTAAATAATGTGATGAAGCACCATCTTGCTGAAACCACATCCTATTTCGATTCTTTTCAGAAAGATTCACCAGTAATTATGGCAGATAGTTTTCCAGAAAATGAAGATAAATTGCTCCAGTCAATGTACCATCAAATAAATGTGGCCCTATTACATGTTCTCCAATAATTCCTCCCCAAACGTTTATAGACCATCTGTGCTGGTTATCAACTTGCCTAAAAAAAGTAAGGATTTTCCGAAGCATAGTAATGGAAATTGTGCCTATTAACAAATCCATTTTTATGAAAAGTTACCTCATTAGTGAATAAAACATTACTGAAGGTGACATCTTGCATTTGAATATGATTTCCATGAAACTTATTTGTTTTTAAGATTCGACCGTTAAAATTCATTTTGTAAAACTCGAAATATTTTAAACTTAATACAAATGATAACTGAAGACCGATAAGTGCGATAAATGTTCGATTGTACAAGACAATTTATACTAAACAGGTTTTATTGCTTGTCGAATAATGAAAACAAATTATTTGAAGAAACCTCTATTTTTTAAATTTAATCTTGAATTTTGTACTTATTGCTCAATAAAACAAAAATGGCTGCAATTAGCCATAGGGAAGTACTTACAAAAAATGTTCGTTTTTAGTTTCTACATAACATCGTTGAAAAATATACAGGGTGTTCTATTTGAAAAAAATTGAGAAAATTCAATTTAAAAAGTTCTTAATTGAAAAATAGTTTTTGGCCACCGTGTACATTTTTAGGAAGTAAAAATGATTCAAAAAGTATTAATTAGATATCTCGTAACTAGTATTCACATAAGTTTTTCTTGAAACCCATAATTGTGACTGGTAATTTTTTCAATATGCATCTGCAGATGGCATTATTTCAACAAAAAAATTCATTACATCTAAGTGGTTGGGAGATAGTCAATAATAATATAGGAATGAACAGAGTCTAGAAAGAGACTTCAAAAGATGTACTGATATACATAGCATTCCATTTTTTATCTGGTTTACTTGTTTTTTTTTAATTTCTAGCTATCGTAAAACTCGAGATATCGAAGTCCGACGCACTATTGCCCCACCCTGTATATTACATTTTTAGACGAAAATCTGATGTATATCTCTCATAGTTATTAATAATTATTTCTTATCGGTAATACACATTCTTTATGTACATATTATTTTATGTTAAGTCGGACGTATGTAAATATAAGACTAATTTTACCTTGATTAAATTAAACACGTGTTGTTTTAACTTTAGTTTTATGGGCGTTTTATAAACATTAGAGATATTAAATTTTCTTCGCATATATATTGATCTTTTATTATGAGTAAATTTAAATATTATCGACAGGAAAAATTTCAAACTGTTTCAGGAAAGGTTTATGGCCAACACACGTGACAATGTTAAAACTGACTTAATTTAATTAATTCTAGAAAACGTGTTTCAAGTTTTGTCTTTATGCTCTGACAGTAAATAATTTGTTGCATCTTCGATCTTTTATTTGATATTTATCTACACTAAAATAAATATACCGGGGCATCAAAATGGATTGTCATTATCAAAATTATGTACGTTCCCGCCTCACCAACTTACTGTTGGCACAATCAAACTTCAGTCGGTTTACCGCCAATTATTTTTACAGCTAGCAATACTTCGGTGTTGATCAAAGTCAAAGTAATTTCGTTTCAGAAATCAGTTTTTCAGAAGCAATGCAGTATTTAGATTTCGATTTTGGTAAAACCATGGGCGGAAATAAATGGAGGATATACAAAAACACCACAGAAATTAGACAACCCCCGAATTCAAAGCCTAAGCTGCACGGGCGAGATTCAAGTTCCTCGTAATACTGGTCTTTGTCATCCTCTGATTTATCTTCTTGTGTTTTAAAGTAGATCAGACTTATGTTAAAAAAATTTCAAATTTTCAGGACACTAATCCTTGGGTTTATTGAATCAAACTGCCTTTACATCTTGTTGGTAAAGGCAGTTTGATTAATAACCTTGAAAGTTTAGAAATTCTGAAAGATTCAAGAAATCCCAATACATTATCTCTGAATTCACAAATCCAGTTTCAATCTTCACTAACTTTCTCTGTGGTTGTCTAATTTTTGTTTTGTTTCTCTATTGAAATCTGTTTCCATTTGCTCGATATTATAATAATATAACCTTATTTTCTTAGAAGTAAATATTACTACCATGTTTAGTGCATTTTCGCTGCTATCACCATCTGTAGTTCAATATAATAAACTCCACTATTATAAAAAACCTGGTTCACATATAGTTTTCAAGCTTACTTTTTATTTAACGTTAGTCCTTAGATAGTTCGATAGAGGGCACCATTTTAATCAATTTTTCATTATTAAAAATATTCCCCATTCGATTTTAAACTGTTGTAGTGTATGTATGTGTTTTTAAAAAAGCACGTTAATTTTATAATTTTTATTAGAAAGTTAATTTATTAGATACAAAAATGTATATATCTTACATTTACTTACCCCCTTTTGACTATGTTGCAAAACTATTTTAATTTTGACTACCCTGGTTTTATTTATAAAAATGTAAGTATTATATATAAAAATAACCCTCTATTTTTTACACAATTCAATTAATTTAATTCTACATAATTCTATGTTATAATTCAAACTAACTTAATCTTTATTATTTTAAATAATTTCAATCTTTCATGTTTTTTTACCTATAAGTTTTTACAAGTACATAAAAAATGGAAATAATTGTCTTCTATATTCTTGTTTTTTGTTTTATTAACTTATTAACATTTATATTTATGTATGTAACCAACATACTCATTTTCTGTAATTATTGTAGTCCCGTGTCTGATGATGTGAAGTAAATTTGCATGTTCACGAAACTGGTCACACCAATAAAGTAATTTTATGAGAATTTTTCTGTTTGTCTTATCATGTATTGTTAATATTTAAATCAAAAAATATTTATTAATTACATGAAAGGCTACTTACAAAAAAAATTACTTAAAAAATAATTACATTAAACAACCGATTAATTGAAATTACATGCAAAATTATAAAAGATTTTCAAAAATTTCCTTTCATAATAAAAAGAAGTCTATATTTAGAAAATAACGAAAGTGTGGCAACTATAAGAAGTACGCCATTTGGCTTATTTTTTAATAATCTCTAAACAGACACACAGGGTGTTATTTTTTAAGAAATCAAAAACAGTCTATTTTTTTTAAATCCGTTTCTGGATTTTTATTTTAGTACTTCTGGTGTTTTATTAAGTAAAATGTACCTAACAGGTATGAATCTATTATACAGAGTGGTTCAAAAGTTACGACTAAAAAATCTATAAAACGTCCTGTATCTCAGTAAAGATGCACGATGGATTCACTAATGATTTGTAATAGAACCACCAAATTGCTTTCTATCCACAGTTAACGTTTGAATATTTAACTTTGAAACACCCTGTATATATTTGTGTCCTATATATTTAATTTCTTAATGCTAAGTTCGCCGGGATAACTACTATTTGCCAACACCATTACACATTTATTGCTTAGAATAAGTAATCAATGTTTAATTACATTGCAAGAAAATGAAAAATCAGTGATAAAAGTAAGTGATAATTGTGTTGTTTTTTTCGAATTATTATTATCCGGTGCACACCACAGATGACCTAAGTGTATGACCGATCCAGTGGAACAGTTGGCTAGAGCGCGCGATAGCAAATGTGACTAGATAATCTCTCCATCGTAGCTGCGGGTTCGAATCCCATCACCAGCATTGTTATTATCGGTGGGAATGGTTGCGTGTCCACGTTTTTTTATAAGTGTAACCCTCGTCCGTGCAGTTTCGGCTGTGGATTCGGGGGTTGTCTGATTTCTGTGGTGTTTATTTATTCATTATTTTAACTATAAGGTTCAGAGCTCTGAAGAGGGTTTAGTAAAAATCGAAACGTTAGCAATTAAACTAGTTTAGTGTCTTTTTATCCTATTCCGGTGAACTTCCCATCAAGGAAATAATTGTTAATAAAACTCATATATTAAAAATTAATTAATTATTTTTTATATGTATTGAGCCCTCACGTTAACTGCGAATATTTAAGAAAATCGGTAAAATATGTTATTTATACAAATATACTATCCGATGAGACACGATGGGAGCGTAGACATTTTTTGGAAGAACCTACACAATTGTTGGATGGCGGAAATGTGTACGACAAATAAACGTCCAAGAGCATGATGTTTATATGTATAACCATCCGAGGTTTGTGTAGACACTTTGAAATGTTAGTGACAGTATCAGTTGTAACCGTTTATACAACACCCTGCAATGCAATAAAATTTTATTGTTGTCACTTCCTTTAATGTATCCGCCCTGATCTAATTTCACAAAGAAACTTACTTTTAGAAGCTTTTTCTTCCTTTGAGACGCATATAAAAGCCATAGAAGGTAAAGGAACATAATAAGGGAGGCTCCCAGTAGGGCAGACAATCTTGTAGATCCATACACGACGGCATGATAAAGGCCTAGTCCTACCAGAAATATAACTATTCCTGCCGCCAGATACCTTCCAGTTCTGCGTCTTTCCTCCTGTAATAATTAATATGATTAAATTTACTAAGAACGTGAGATGATCATACAACTTCATTTAGAAAGGGAGATGCTTCAATTATTTTAAGGTCTAGAGCAATTTATACAGATTGTCATTATTATTTGAATTTAGGGAATATCATTCATTTGATGCAGGTAACTTTTAAAGTGCATTTAATAGTAGCAATAGATGTAAATTCTGCATCTGTTTTAACATGTTTGCCTATATAATTTCTCTAAATTTTGTATCCTTCTAACCCAGATGATGTCATACATCCCCAAAAAAAGATCAACAAGTTTGAATATAAAGGGTGAAGCATTGTGTCGGGAAATAACTTCACCAGATGATTTTTGATGGTATATGATAAAAAAAAGTTCATATAGGCTATATAGTCTCTCGGAAGCTATTAGCCAAAATACAAATGAATAACTCTGAAAAACTACAAAAATCTACAAATATTTCTGAAGCGGTGACATTTCTTTGTTAATATTATCGGTATTTCTTTGTTAATATTAACGATACTAGGATCGTGTTATTAATGTCTTTACCACTGAATTTAGAACTGCTGAAAGTTGATGTAATTGTGCATTTAGGTTTCTGTAGGTGTAAGTAACTTTTTTATACACAGTATGGCGCAGCTTCCATCTTGTTGCTTTTACACTAATAGGTACAGAAATGGAAGCTGCCCATCTGTTTCTACCTCCATTGTGAACTTAATTTTGTTGTGACTGTTGTTTAAGTGGTCTAGGAAACAATTTAAATGTTCTCTTCCATGAGTTTTGGTTTTAGTGATGACAGTTGTAGAACTTGGATTTCTAACTTTTCCATGAAAAGATTAACAATGACTGGAGATAGAAGTGAACCCATAGCACAGTAGTGGGCCAGATTTTAAAAATATGCGATCAAAATTCATACCTTCTTAGTTAATAATTCCTTATTAGTGAAATTGTGCTGCTACACGTTTTTTAGGCCGCTGAATCTAATTTAGAGGTGATTTTAGTGCTCCGAATTAAAAATACCCCTAGGAAGAGGGTGATTAACATTTGACGTAATAACAAAATTCAGATAATTTTTGGAAATTATAAAAATATATTATCTAGAAATATGTATAAAGCTCTTTTTTTGGTTACTTTGGAATGAATGAAAGATGGCGATAAATAAATTTTTTTTGATTCATGTTTTACTAAAAATGTTCTGTGAGGCATTTTAAAAATGTTGTAATGAAGCTTCTTTAAGAAGGCATCCATAAAATGTGTTTTTTAGATCTTTAAACGTTCCAAACAAAATTTGGAACTAAAGAAGACGTCTTTAAGACATCCTGTGTAGACTAAGCAAGACAGATATAGTCTGTTAGTCTGCTTTAGACTAGCTTGGTTTGCTATTATTATTTGTCTTTTCCATTACTTATTGCATACTGACGAGAACATAACAAGTTCGAAATCAGTCTATGTCTAGTGAGGAATTCACAAATGATTTCAGCTACCACACAAGTCTTACAGGTTTAATTCAACGTAGGTCGGGGCTTTCATCCGCTGAGTAGTTATTTCCTGTAAATTTTATTCATTATTTATAGTTAGCCCATCAGCGCTAGAGGTCGCAGTTCTTAGTACCTGCTTCGCAGGTCACTATCAGTCACTAAGACAGGTAGTAGCACTGACCACTAGAGGGATACACTTATCACTCTCTATGTCTGATTTATTTTCTATAATTATACATCAGTGTTTTTAATTTATCACCGGTTATGAACAAGAAAAACTCAAATTAGTTGAAGTTTCTAATAGATGTAGCGAAACGTCAACTAAATTAAAAAAGTAGTTTTCTGTTTTAATTGACCTGGTTATTCCCACAAATTGTAATATTAATATATAGCAGGTCACTAAACATTCCCGAAAGAAATGGCTTATTTTCTATAATTATTGTCCATTTTCACGAAGTGTGTTGCTTGAGGCACTAGGGCAGCAATATAGGGAGAGCAGGGGTTGCGCCCCTTCTAGCTCCTATCTGAGCACGCCACTGCATATCCAGACCCTACACAGTCAATAATATTGCCAATATTACTGACACCAATATTTTTATTGACCGTGTGTGGTGCGTACTGATGAATAGTGTACGTACGCCCCTATTTCAGGACCTGCACGGCCAATAATATTGATTCAATAATATTGATTGATATATTGATGCTTTTTTCAATTTTAAGGGCACACGTACAATATCAATATTACTGACGTTTATATTGTTCTTTTTCTCTGCAGCACATGCAAAATCAGCAATGGATAACAGGAAAAAAGCATGTGTTACTCAGTGGCGGCGACTGATGAAATTTAGGTTATGTCGTATCTTAATATTGGTGTATGGGACCCAAATGATACTTTTAAGACATAACTAGCACGGCCAAATGAAGAACATCTGTAAAAAAAAATCTCGATTGAAATTTGCGAAAAAAGTGTAAAATATTTGCAAAGCAATATTTTCCAGAATCAAGTCGAAAACATAATAATAATATTAATAATAATAATCCGGATAGTCTCAACAACAACGACATACACAGACGCTTTAAGTGGACGAGGGACCTTCGGGATGACTTGCTGACCTGCCGCGAGAGTAGCGAACCTGAGCGAAAAGGATACATGGCGCGATTGCATGCACTTTGGTGCGAAATGCATCCAGAGCATCGCGCCTTCTCTCAACAACATCTGAGAGGTCAAGTATCCTTTCTGCTCAGGACAGGTTACGTAAGGGCTCCCCGTCAGCTGGAAGAACTGCCAGCCGCAGTCCCACCGCGGCAATTACCAGCTGACGGGGAACATCCTTTAGAGTTCACCGGTGTAGACTTAAGGACGAAGGTTAGCCTTAACACCAGGGTTAACCTAAAGCCACAAGACCTGGCTAGAATAGACGTGGTCATCGATGAGGAAATTCCGGAAGATGCAGACATCTGGCAAATCAACTGTGCCGTGTACAACGCCGCGAAGCAACTCGTCCCCCGTGAGAGGTCAACCTATCACGGGGTTGACAAAGCTAAGCGGCGTGTACAAAAATCGAAGGCAAGACACTGTCGGCCAGACAGCACGCTTCTCGGATCCAGAGTGTGGTGGAATATAAGACGACTAGTAAAGTTTTTACTCCCAGAATCCGGCGCATAGCAGCCGGATTAAGACGTCAACACCACACTCTCAATCTGACAGTGATGCTTACCATCAAGTAGCACTGTCTAGATAGGATCCGAGCGCTCATGGCGATAAAGAAAACATTGAAGAGGCGGGTGAGAAGTATGGAACAAAACAATTTGTTCCGTACGAATCCTTCTCGCCTCTTTCAAGAGCCACAGTGTTGTCGAGAATCCGCCGACTGTAGAAGATGTCGAAACCTTCTGGAAGGGAACCTACGAAACGACGCGTCCATTCAATAGCGACACTCCAGCAATTGCACACTTCGAAGCTCTATGCCACAGACATCTTGAAGAGCCAGAAGAAGTGTGCCCGGCAATCAGTACGGTGGAAGTCCAACAAGCACTTGTTGGTACCAAGAACTTCGCTGCCCCGGGCCCAGACGGCATTAACAACTGGTGGTGGAAGAATTTCCTTCCACTCACCGCCGTCTGGCGCGAGTTTTCAACTCATGGTTGAACGAGGGGCAGCAGATTCCGGACTGGTTCGTCGAGGGACGTACTGTGCTTATCCCCAAAAAGGGGGATCTTTCCGACCCGAGGAATTATAGGCCGATCACTTGCCTTAACTCCTGCTACAAGATATTTACACGTATCTTGTATGCTAGGACACTGAGGTCTGTTGATCCGGTCTTCCAGCAGATACACGAACAGCGTGGTGCCAAGAAGGGCATGGCAGGTTGCAAGAACAGCCTGCTGATAGACCGCTGTATTACACAGGATTCTGTGCAATACAAGCGGAATCTATCGATGGCCTGGATTGATTACCGCAAGGCATTTGATACAACATCACATGAGCTATTGTTGTACTTGCTCGAATGTCTTGCGGTACCAGCACCACTAGTGAGATGCATAGAACAGCTGCTGCCGCTCTGGAAGACCCGGTGCAGGTGCACAGCGGGTCACGACAAAGCAGGTGGCATTTAGGAGAGGAGTTTTCCAGGGTGACTCCCTGAGTCCTCTCTTCTTCTGCATCTCACTGCTGCCGTTGCCTGTTGGGCTCCGCAAAACTCGTGGGTATCAATGTGGGCCACCCAGCGACCGGAGGCATAAGGTCACCCATCTGTTTTATATGGATGACCTTAAACTTTATGCCTCCGGAGAGCGCCAACTACAAGACGCTCTTAGGGTGGTCGAAGAATATACGCGGGCAATTGGAATGGAGTTCGGGTTGGACAAATGTGCAGTCGTCCACCTCAAGAGAGGACGATGCGGGGAATTCCCTGAAGATGCGCAGCTCACAGACGGAAGCATCCCTAGACATTTGGATGCCGGAGAGACCTATACATATCTGGATGTGCAACAAAGGCACATCCAGGATGTATCACAAATAAAAGATTCTCTCCGCGGCAAGTACAGACACCGCCTCCGAAGGATTTGGTCTTCCGAACTTTCGGGGAAGAACAAGGTGTCTGCAAGTAATATGCGTGCCGTTTCGGTCCTGCTCTACTCCTTCGGAGTAGTATAATGGACAATAGAGGAGCTGCGCCAATTAGATAGAGATACCCGCAAAATGATGAATATTCACAGAAGTATTCATCCTAGATCGTCCGTTCCTCGTGTGTACCTCCCACGTCAACGAGGTGGCCGAGGACTCTTGAGCCTGGAGTGTACACATGGCAGAGTAGTACTGAGTATGGCATGTAACATACTCAGGAGCTCAGATCCCCTCTTGCGGTTCGTAAAACATCACGAAACTGTAGTGGGAGCAGGATTGTTCAAGGCAGCAAAGAGAGCCGCAGATGAACTCGGTCTCGCATTTGACATCAGGCGAGGTGCTGATGTTGAGTCAACCACCGAACTTCAGCCAAATCGTCTGAAAGCCCGAATCAGAGCTGCCGAACAGGAAAATCTGTTTCGGCAGCACGCCGATAAACCCCAGCATGGTGTCTTCTATAAGAACATAGAAACACTGGGTTTATCGACCAGGCTGACCTTCGCCTTTCTAAGGTCGGCCGGGCTTAAGTCAGAGACCGAGGGATTCATTATGGCCTGCCAAGATGGTTTTATCAACACCTTGGTCTACCGTAGCCGCGTGTGGCGTGTAGAGGTTCCTGATATCAACTGCAGGACCTGCCATCAGGCGCCGGAATCGCTCATGCACTTACTATCTGCATGTCCCGTATATGCGATTTCGGCCTGCATCCACCGGCATAACGCGGCGTTAGGAGTGCTATATTACCATCTAAGGCACTCGTACGGAGTAGACCAGACACCAGTGCTGCCTTACGTCCCCGGAGATATTGAGTCCATTGTCGAGAACGAGAAATGCCGGATTTACTGGAACTACTCGTTCCCGACTGTCAGGCTAATCCAAGCCAACAAGCCTGACATAGTCCTCCTCCACCATCAACTCAAGGTGATGTATGTAATCGAAAAACATCACCTTGAACAAGGAGGAGAAACCGACCAAATACCGCGATCTCCGGTACGAGCTCCAAGTGCTGTACCCAGGCTACTCAGTCAAAATGGTCGTCCTAATAATCGGTGTACTCGGAGGGATAAAGCCAACGCTGCTTTCGGAACTGAAGACCATACCGGCCTGCCAAAAATCAGCAAAGTGGCTGATAGGCCAAATGCAAATGGCGGTCATTCTGGGTTCTCTCTGTCTACTTAGGGCACACGATTCCGGAATCTACAGTCACTAACCCTGCGGGATGTGTGGAGTAGCTGTGGTTAATGTGCTGGCGCGACTCCCGTGAGGCGTCGGAGGCCACGGGAGGACTGTCCAGCGTCGGGCAACCGAAAGAAATAATAATACAACTTTATTGTATGCAAAATTGTTGTCACAAAAGGCGAAGTCTAGCCTATGGCTATATGCTTGATTCTTAAGATAGTATGATCAAGAGAGTCGATAGCCTTAGTGTAATATAAGAAATACTTATATAATATGTTAGTTCTTATTTGCTTATCGGAAATTGGTTATTTACGATACTGTGTCTTATTTAATGTACTGCATTACTGTCGTATGTTCATTGAATCAATGAAATAAAATTGATTACAAATTACACATGTTATGATGAACATGACGAGATGACAATTTTGCTCGATAACAAATAATTTATCAGTTCCCGATATATTTAATAAACCAATAACTAGTAAATTATTTTAGAAATATTTACTCATTTAACACAAAAATATAATAATAATACATCCCAGATTGAGCAGGATTGACAAGCAATTTAAGGCTGCCCCAAAAATTGCGAAGCTCACTGGTCAGTATATTAACCTTAATTACTAAAAATAAGAGACACTCGTGTCGTCGGGTAAGTGAAATATTCAATATAAAAAGGATGTAAGCAATCAATTAGATTTGGGAAGTAAAAATATTATTTTTTGTCCTTATAAGTTACTGCGAGTGTCTTGTAGCAGCGTCAGTCATTGCGTGGGCGTCTGTCTTTGTTTTCAAGAGTTATGTCGCACCAGTGTGCACTTATGGTATGTGACAGGTAAATGGTTGCAGTATATCTTTGTTTTTTTTTTAAATTGTTGCATCTTCTAGTAACATAATAAGCAAGTCGCCAAATTAATTTATCAGAAAATGGAAACTAATAACTAAGGACCGCGAGTAAATAGTACATAACGTAAAATTCATCCCCGTTTTCTCCTTTAGTTTTAAAGATAATTGATTGAAATTTGGGATATCCTAAATACATAATAAGCGGCACTGATTGCCATACAAGTGATTTTTTTTCACTTGCGGTTTCGCCGGAAGTAACACTAACTTTCGATTTTTTAAGTGGAACACCCTGTATATTGTTGCATTTTTGAATTCTGCATAATATTCTGAAGCTAACTATACCAAATAGGTGACGTTTCAAAAGTCAATATTTTTTGTAATATAATTTTTAGTTTTCCATTTAAGTGTGCCATAATGGTTCCGATTTATTCTAAATGAGCCGTGTAATGCTAGAGAGATCGAAATCCCGTCAAAAATACTAAATTACGTGATTTATGAGCAAATAAAGTTCATCAAAATGGTTTTTGGGGGTAAACTCAATTTTTTCAAATGGAGCCATATTGGTACCGTGGTACCATTTATTAGTACTATTAATAAGGAATTTATTTATATGTCGTATTAAAATGTGCGATAAATATAAACAAAATTACAGCTAAAAGAAAATAAGAAAATACAATTTTGTTCTAATTAAATGTTAAGAAGTAACTAACTAAGGTGGCTTTGAAAACAATGAAATATTTTGCTTGTCAAACATTTGTTGATTTACCGGTGTTTTTATTGTGTCTTTAAAACTTGTTTAAAATTCTTGTTAATTGTGTTCAAAATGCCGCAAATTTATACAAGAGAAGAAGAAGTGGACATGTTAATTATTTATGGGGAATGTAGAAAAAATGCCGTTGCGGCTAGACATCTTTATGCCGAATGATATCCTGATCGACAATGTCCAGCGAGAAATTATTTTAATCGTCTTGAAAATCAATTCCGACGTGAACCCAACAACGATCCCAAAGAAAATTTCATTCTTGACGAAGGAACGGAAATTAATGTTTTGGCCCGAGTAGAAGTTGTAACACTGTTTCTTTAAGGCAAATTGGGTTTGAATTGGAAATCAGTCACCAAACAGTAAGCTGAATTTTGCACAAATACCACTATAAATATTTTAAATACCAATTGCACCAGCACTTGTACGAAAATGATTACGAACGTTGCAATGGGATTTTGCAGAATAACGTGCAGCCAAACAATGATTTTTTGGGAATGATTTTATTTTCGGACGAGTCTAGGTTTATAAATTTGGGATTATTTAATCGACAAAATACAAAATATTGGTCACAAGAAAATGAAAACATATTACGGGAGGGTAACTTTCAAGTCAATATTGTTTATTTCATTTCGTTTTGTTTCGTTTTATTTCGTTTATTTCGTTTGTCTCGTTTATCTCATTTACCTCATTTATCGCATTTGTCTCATTTGTTTCATTTATCTCATTTGTCTCATTTATCTCATTGTCTCATTTATCTTATATATTTTGCATATTTTGTTTATTTTAATTATTTAATATAAGTAAATAAAATAAATAGAAATAATGTTTTCAATTAAAGTAATTTATTTCTTTCATGTCAAGTTGAATATAATGAGAAAGTACTAGCTGTGATCGATTTTTTTAAGAAGCTATTAACTTATTATCAACAAGCAGGCCAAAAGGAGCAATACTGTCCAATTTTTTGGAACGGCAAACTCAGGAATTGGTAACCCTATGAAAAAATTTTATTATTTTACATATAACTGTTCCCTTCCTTTTAAATTCTCGGTAGATCCAAATGAGATTTAATGGTATAATTTTTGTTGTTTATTTATCGATTCTATGACAAAATTGGCTCTAGAAGTATAATTTATATTAGAATGGAATAGATCATAATCATCAGTGTCTGTACAGGCTGTTTCAAATTCGAGATTCATCATTGTTATATCGCTTAGCAGAAGAGATAAAGGACTAGTTTTTGTCAGCTTTTCTTATTTTTATAAAGAATAATAATCTATAAAATATCTTGTCTATTTGAAACCATTTTCGATAAAATCATGAGGAAGTGAAATTCAGAAAATTTGTATTTTTCTTACAACTTACTTACTTTTTTTGGAAAAAGAAAACTAATTTCTAAAGGCAACTTCTCAATTTACTTAGTAATATTGCCAAATAAATGCCGAGTGACGTTTCGATTTCTTCCAACTTTATTTTTTAAATGGCGACTGTATTTATTATTATGTCATCAAATAAAACATTTTATTGTTTAAAGAATATTTTTAGCTGGAATATCATAAAATCACTAATTAGTGATTAATAATAATACTAATAATAATAAAGCGGTAGAACAAGGTGCGATTAACATGCTTGCCGTTCCGGCTCTGCTATACTCCTTTGTAGTGAAATGAGCAGTCAACGAGCTGCACCAATTAGACAGGGATACCCGTAAGATGATGGATATTCACAGAAGTATTCATCCTAGATCATCCGTTCCTCGTGTGTATCTCCCACGTCAACGGGAGGAGGGGAGGACTCTTGAGTTTAGAGTGTAAGCATGGCAGCGTAGTACTGAGTATGGCATGTAACATCCTCAGGAGCTCAAGATCCCCTTTGCGGTTATGAAACATCATGACACTGTAAGAATGGGAGCAGGATTGTTCAAGGCAAGAAGAGCCCCAGGTGAACTCGGTCTCCCATTTGACACCAGGCAAAGAGGCGGGCTAGGTGCTGATGTAGTCAGACACTGAGCTTCACCCAAATGATCTGAGAGCTTGATTCAAAGCTTCTGAACAAGAAAAACTGTTTAATCCCCAGCATGGTGTATTCTATAAGAACATAGAAACACTAGATTTTTCGACCAAGCTGTTATTCACCTGTTTAAGGTCAGCCGGGCTTGAGTCACAAACAAAGGGATTCATTATAACCTACCAGGATGGTGTTATCAACACCTTAGTATACCGTAGCCGCGTGTGTTGTGTAGAGGTTCCTGATATCAACTTCAGGACCTGCAGTAAGGCGCCGGAGTCGCTCATGCTCTTACTCTGCATACCCCATATATGCGATTTTGTCTTACATTCGCCAACATAACGCGGCGTTACGAGTGCTATATTACTACCTAAGGCACTCGTACGGGGTAGTCCAGACACCAGTGCTGCTTTACACGCACAAAGATATTGGGTACTTTGTCGAGAACAAGAAATATCGCATTTATTTATTTCCGACTGTCAGGTTAATCCAAGCCAATAAGCCTGATATAGTCCTCCTCCACTATCAAACCAAAGTGATGTATTTCAGCGAATTTTCAGCCCCTGCCAAGAAAAACATCACATTGAAGGAGGGGGAAAAGCGGACCAAATATCGCGATCTCCGGTACGAGCTCCAAATGCTATACCCAGGCTACTCGGTCAAGATGGTCGTCCTCATAATTGGCGTACTCGAAGAGATAAATCCTACGCTGCTCTCGGAATTGGGAACCATACAAGCAAGCCAAAAATCAGCCGAGTGACTCGCAAGCCAAATGTAGAAGGTGGTCATTCTGGATTCTCTCCGTCTGCTTCGGGCACATGATTCTGGAATCTAGAGTCACTAATCCTGCAAGATGTGGGAAGTGACTGTAGGTAATTTGCTGGCGCTCCACCCGTAAAGTTTTGAGGTCACGGGAGGACTGTCCAGTGTCGGGCAATTGAAAAAAAATATATATAATAATAATATCAATTGCTTTTAAACCATATAAATACAAGTCACTCCCAAATTAAATTGCCAGTGCTAGGATACTTTTTCATTGCTAAATAATAAGAATTATAGCTTCAAAGTTACCTTAAAAGTACTCACAATATTTCGTAAAGATATGGCGGCCACCTTAAATAAAATGTAAAAAACCTCTTGCGCCAACAAAACTTTCATTTTATTTTCTCATCTATCTGGATGCAGTATTGATGTTGAAGATGACGTGAAAAAAATCAAGTTCCAAATTATGACGAGAAAAGTCATTTTGGGACCCGAAATAGAAAATGTATTTGAATCAACATGCTATCTGATCTGTCTGTCTGTATGTCGCTGGTTATTGTTGTGACCTTATTTCATCAAATCAAAAAATGTTTCAAACAAAAATTGTTGTTAGGTATGTGTATGTATGCTATTCATTATTCAATGATAATAATAATTGATAATTCTGTTGATTTTCAAATTAATTTACCATTTGTTTACCACAGACGCCCCAAAAGTATGACTTTGTTTTAACTATAAGGTTCAGGTGTGTATTTACTGTCTCTAATAGTATATAACGTTACATTTAGTTTTATTGAAATAAGAAATAACAAAAAAAACAAAGAATAGAAGATATGGATTCCTATTATATAATTTTAAATTTAACACACAGATTTTTATGCAATTTTATGAAATTAATCCCAATTTTATTTGTATAAATTTTAAATTTTTATTGAATATTGTTTCAAAAATATCTTCTTATATAACTGCCTGTCCGTTTATGTTATCCAATAATTGTACAGCTTTGAAGAAGATTTAATTAAAATCGAAACGTTAGCGATTGAATTGATTTAGTAATTTTTTGTCCTATCCGGCGACCTTCTTATTAACAAGTAGATGCCCATTGTAATTCAAATTAACAAAATTGTTGTTTTCCGTAACATTTAAAAGATGTCCCTTAACGTAGAAAAAAAACAGTAAATACTTTAAAAATTTTGAGATTTTTGAAAACTGGCGTCAGAATGTTCTTTTTAAAATTTCTGAGATGTTTCTTGCAATTTGTTTCCTACAAACTTGAGAGTTCTCAAAATAGAGTACTGTAACTAGAACATAATAAGACACCATAGTTCTACCACAAGAATAGAGATTATTTTTGTAGTTCTATTATCTTCATCTACATATCGCAAAATAGCCAGACGATAACTTTTCTACAGGGTGGGCCAGATTTTAATTAGGAAACTTAAAGAATCGATAGAATACACCAAAATAATATGAATTTATCATATAAACTTATAGTTAGAAATGCTTAGTTTTCAAGATAAAAAGATGAAGTCTTAATTTATTTTCAGTTTTTACCATATTTCTCTGGAAATAATTGAAATATCATTATGAAATTAGAAAGGCTAACGTTGCGTACATCAGTACACTTCTCACCATAGTTTTCATATCTCCATTCTAACTAAAGGCGTCACTTTGGGATTGAAGCTACTGCCCTAAGTTATTTTTTCTTTCTATTATTTTTTATTGTCATTAATGCACAAAAAAGTTTTCTTATAATTTTTACTTTCTTACGTTTTGAACCCTGCTGAATCTATCCTGACTATTTTCCGAATGATGTCTGTCGGTGCGTGTGTATTGTGTGTGTGTGTGTGTGTATGTGCGTGTGCGTGCGTGTGCGTGTGCGTGTGCGTGTGTGTGTGTGTGTGTGTGTGTGTGTGTGTGTGTGTGTATCTCCGCGATAACTCAAACGTATTAATGGGAGACTTCCCAAATTTGGCAGTTAAGATTTCAACAACATTTTGGGTGACACATTAAATTTAGTGAATGTGGTACCACCAGAAGAGACACAATGAATGAAAGAAGAAAACAGGTACAATTCTGGGGAAAAAAAATTGAAAATTTTTATTGCATTTCTGGACCAAAATCGACGAATTATAATGAAAAAACATAGCTTTATGGAAAAAACCTATCTGCATGTCTGTAGTATCATGATAGCAGCCACAGTTTTTGAGATAAAGCTTTCAAATTTGGTACACTTGTTCTAAAGGTCAAAGACAATAATAAATTCGATGATGAGCAAAATTGGCCATGGAACCCAAATTTTTTTTGTATTTGCCTTTAAAAAAATATATATTCTTGATGAAAGATAATAAATCATGTCTACTACATCAAGCCAATAAAATATATTTTCTAATTACTTAAATAAAGCTGATGGAAACTTAAATTTTTTATACATTTCACCTCATAAAATTGGATTAGGATAAATTTAACAGTTTGACATTTGAAATGTCTAATTTAGTTACAAAAATGTCAATGTCAATAAGAAATTAATTAAAATATATGACATATTATTGACAGTATGGAATGACGATGATAATTCATTATTTAAAAATTTTAATGAAACATTTCAAGGTATGCTATTAAAATTTACTTGAGGTAAGTGAAGAATTAAATAGAATGATTTTTTACATCAGAATGATATATACTGGTATAATAAAGTTATATGCTGGCCACATCAGATATTTTGATAGGCAACGTCTACGCATTTCAAAATAAGTCATCTACTTATCAATTAGCTGTTAATTGAGAATCGTTTAAAAAATTACATGGTTTTGCATTTTTTCATAAATTTAATTTCGAATGGAGTGTCAAAAATTGTATAACAATTTTCTGATTGTTTCTCAGGTTACTGTAATATGTAAAACTTTGTTTTTGAGTTTGTTCTATTAACTTTTTTTCCATTTTGATTAAATAATCAATAATTTTCTTATGTGAAATAATTTTTAAAAAGTTGTTAGCTACTTTTGAATTGAAATTTAATAATTACAAGACACTGTTTTTTTCTTGTCTAATTTTCACTTTTATTTTTATTTTAAACTAGTTTCATCCTATTTGGACTTTTTCAAGTCACTTGAAAATGTCCGAAAATTAGACAAGAAGAAAAAAACTGTTTTGTAATTAATAATTTTCAAAAATTGATTTTCACAAAGTAATGTCATCTTCAGTCAACTACTTCTGAATTATTAACATCAATTCGTTAAACCGTTTTTTACTGCACGTTTAACGCAACTTAATAGATCCCTTAGTATACCATAATTTTTGGGCCAAATGTAGTGAAAAAACTTATATTGTTTATGTAGGTAAAGAAAAAAACGGGTCTATATTGTGTATTAAGAGTATACAGATAATTTCATGCTTTTCACAATTTGACGAGAATAAAGGAAATATCGCCCATCGTTTCGACGTATTAGTGGTCAATATGGAGCACTTTACTTAGTTAATTCAATTCGTAAAGCTGTTAATAAACGGTGAACAAGGTAAAAAAGCTTAAATTTCATTGTTGTGTTATTAAGTGAAACCCTGAAAAAATCGAAATATATTATAGGAACAAAGAATTTAGAAAAAGAAAAATCAACCAAAATTGCAAACGAAAAATTGAAAAAAATTTTAAATATTTTTGGCGTAGATATATTTATTCTTTTGTCTAGATGTAAGTATATAAATAAATAAAACAATTTCGTTTAACCAATAACTAATGTAAGAGAAATTATTATATTTAACACCGCCTTTAGAGAAATCTAAGAATCTTTAAAAAAAAATTAAAAATCAAATGTTGTCATACCTGTAGAGAATCATTATCCATTGATAAAGTAGTGTCCTCTGTAAAATTCTCTTTCGATGCATCCAAAACAACCATATTAAAATCACAAATCCTGACAACGTATTATGTTCCCCCAACCCAAGACTAAACCAAACTGTCTCGATAAAAACGATTGATTGGTGGGAGATGAAAAATTAAGCCAACGAGTAAATTGAGCGACGGCAGGTTGTAAAAAAACAGATATGCGTAATGTCAAGCGCCTACGATTATCGCGGAACGTTATTATAATTTTACTAATAATAGTAGATGCGAATTTGAGGAAATCAGCTGTAAAATAAAAACTGGTGTTAACATTTATTACTGCAAAAATAAATCTGAATTCAATAAGTAAATTATGTATTGTTTTGGAACACGCGTTATTGCTCTTGTATTGTCGTATTTTTGTCTCTTTTAGAGTCCTGAGGATGCTAATAAATAGCGAAACATCGACTAAATTAAAAAAGCAGTTTTTCTATTTTGATTGACTTATTTCCCACTAAGTTGTAGTACAGATTTTTGTCTACACGTATACCTCTCGACCTAAACTATCGACACGGTTCGGTGAACTGTGACTCACTAACCAATAGAACGGGGTATATGGGATTAGCTCTCTGTCACTATTCATACTATTTTTACACTTTGTAATTTCTAACCTTTCAAATGCATCCAGCTGTCTAGTATTGGTTACATTCCTAATTAATCTTAAATTGCTACTTACTATTTTATGGTTGTTCTCAAATGCATGTTGGGCAACACTAGACTTATCTGTTCT
Organism: Rhamnusium bicolor; assembly: GCA_029963845.1. Lineage (NCBI taxonomy): Eukaryota > Metazoa > Arthropoda > Insecta > Coleoptera > Cerambycidae > Rhamnusium > Rhamnusium bicolor. The sequence continues at coordinate 46,865 of JANEYF010005926.1, forward strand.
ACCATATTTGAGATGAGCCATATATTTCTTGAATCTAGTTTAAACATAATTTTGATTACAGTCCTTACAGCTAATTTCGTAAATCCCCGATTTTTCTTTTGTTACAATTTTATCGTTTGGATTGCCTAAAGATTTGAGAACCAACTATAAAATAGATAGTAGCAACAATACAAATACAAATACAAAAAATACAAAAGATCAAAAAAATTGTAAAGCGTAGTTTCGGAAGCAAAAAGTATCGCACTGATCAAACTACATATAAACAAAATTGCTAAAACAACGAATTTATGACTGCTAAACGACAGCGGTGACTTCACAGTATACAGAAAATTAATATTTAAATTAAATAAGTCAGAATCGTTTGTCCGGACCATGCTAAAATATGAATTATGCATAAAAAGATTAATTTTGCTCTACTTCCCCCGAGGTAGGTCATAAAAATTTCGTACTTAAATACGAAATATGCATGACTTTTAATAAAAAAGTTACTCTTTCTCTGCCGCCTCCAAAACCCGGAAAAACGAATCTGCAGATGGAATTCATTTTCTGTGTATCGAGGAAATGTCATACTAACATAGGAATATGCACGACTTTTAATAAAATGTATGTTCTTACTCTATCGCTCCCAAAGTCTGAAAAACGAATACGCCAATGTAATTTATTTTCAATAGGACGAGGATTGTCATATTAACATATGAAATATGCACGATATTTAATAAAAAAGTTATTCTTGCTTTGCCGCCCCCGAGGCCCTGAAAAACGATTCTGTTAATGGAATTTACATTATATAGGTCGAGAGGATGTCATAGTAAAATAACTAGTAACTTTTTACTAAAAAAAGTTACTATTGCTTTGCGACCCCAAAACCCGGAAAAACAAATCTGGCGATGAAATTTATTTTCTATAAAGAAAATTTCATACTAAATAATGAAAAATACACGATTTGTAATCAAAAAGTTACTCTAGCTCTGCCACCCCCAGGCCCGTAAAACCGAATCTCTCAATGGAATTTATTTTCTATAGGTCAAGAAAATGTCATACTAAAATATGAAATATGCTCGATTTTTCATAAAAAAGTTACTCTTGCTCTGCCGCCCTGCGAGATCATGGTAAACTAATCTGTCAATGGAATTTATAGAAAATGTTATACTAAAATATCAAATATGCACATTTATTAAAAAAGTAATACTATTGCTCTACCGCCGATGAGGTTAGAGGAAATGTCATACTAAGATATGAAATATGCACGATTTTTAATAAAAAAATGTTACTCTTGCTCTGCCACCCCCGAGTCCCAGAAAAACGATTTTGTCACTGTCATTTGCTTTTCCAGGGCTTGTAAAAGATCGCAATAAAATATGAAATCTGTACGATAAGTATTTCAACAATTAAAACGTAAAATGAATTTCGGACTTATTGCTGACAATTTATTGCTAGAACTCGGCTACTTTTATGAAAAAACTTGGAGTTCCTCTTTTTTGATAAAAGGACGTATGTGAGTGGTCATAACTAGTACCAACTGCCATTTGCCTAGTAATGTAATATGTTTGAAAATGATAAAAATGAATATTTGGGACATTGTAGCCAGCAGTGTTAGATTAATAAGCTCAGTTGTTGGAGCTGGCAGAAATGTGCGACGGGACATAGGCGTACGCATCATAATAAACGTAATAAAAGAAATTACTAGTAACGAAACCAAAAAACTGTTACAATTTATAACAATGTATGCACAACTTACCCTCTTAACTACCTTAATGAACTAGCTTGGTTATCACAAATTGGAGATCTGTAAAAAGTTTGCAACATCAGATATGTTTCTATGGTTGTTTCCGTGAGTGTTCACTGTGGTGAAAAAATATGCTTATATTTTGAGAACGACCATTCGACATCTATTTTTGAATTTTTAATTAATCATAGTCTTGCCATGAATTTTTTAGCCAACCCACTCGCGATATATTTTATAACATATTAAAATTAATATAAAATATTTTTCATTACTATTTGTTTTTGTCTACTGTAAAGGACATCTACATAACTGTCAAACTTCCGCGAAATATTATTTCCCTGAATTTAGGTTATACTGATTTGGTGTTTTAATAGTTTTAATATCCAATACCTACTAAAAATCATTTACGTATAATTTAACTTAAACACATTGTTTATTTACGTATATTTAATTTATTTTCCGCATTAAATATTAATTCAAGATTGTGGCTATGGCCGAAAGACTTAAAAAGTATATTGGTATTAGAAATATACAAGAAAATCGTTAGTTACTTCAACTTGCAGAACAGTATAAAACCGATAATACATTGCATTCTCAATTTGTACAACGATATAAATTTATTTATATACAGGTTTTAGAAGAATTTGAAAAATTACACAAAGCAGTTACTGAGATTTTATGTCTTTCTGAAAATGCCGATTTAACAGAAAATGATCTAGTTCGTACAGCGTTTGATGCATATTATGCTGTGAAAGGTATACATATATTCAGATTTGTTTGAAAATAAGACGCAAGCTCTTGCACAAAGTCAAAATATTGATCCTGGTGTTTTTAGTTCTAAACCACGTATTCATTTACCAGAAATAAAATTAATTAAATTCACGGGAAATATTAAAACTTGTTCATCATTTATTGAAGTTTTTAACGCTTTAATTCATGAAAACAACTCACTTTCGTATGTCGAAAAATTTACATTTACACGCATGCCTTGAAGGACCGCCAGAGAATTTAATTTCATGTTTACCCTTAACAAATGATAATTACATAACCGTATATTCTAATTTGATTAAAAGATACACAAATAAGCGTTATTTGGCCACCGTACATTACAATGAACTTAAAATTGTCCGCATTCGCTTCGTACATTATTAGACGGATTCTCTGAAAATGTATCTGCTTTAAAAAAAATCTACAATTTAACCCAGAAAACTGGGGTTTTCCACTAATTCAACTTATTTTTGAAAAGTTTGATGAAACTTCAATTTCACACTTTGAATTAAGTTATGCTTGAACCGAAATGTCATCTTACGATGCTGCTATAGAATTTTTAGAAAAACAGTGCACCACATACGACACAATGGCCTTATCTTCTTTCCCTAAAAAAAGGGAAGGTTAAAAACTATATTTAAAACCACATCAATAATAATATTACTATCACGCGTCAATCCTCCACATATTTTGCAAGTACTACTAATATTGTATGTCCTTTATGTAAAGGCAACCACTTACTTTTCAAATGTTCCGCATTTTTAGCAAAATCTCCGCAAGACCACTACAATTTTGTAAAGCAAAATAAGAACTGCGTTAATTGCCTTAGCCAAAATCATAATTTCAAAAGGTGTAATTCGCAATTTAATTATCATAATTGTAATAAACGTCATCATACATTGTTACATTTGAATAATCAAGATTATAATAATAAACCGCCTAATTTTACAAATTTAAATACCTCTAAGTATTTACCTTGCACGAGTTGCAACGCTGCAGATAACGCGAAGTGCCGCGAATTTTAATATATCTCAGCTTAGATCTGGCTAAAGCGTTCGATACTGTAAACCATAATAAATTACTCAGTACATTAGAAAGTATTGGATTTCGAGGAACTGCATTAGAATTGATGAGTAGTTATCTCATGAACAGAAAACAATGTGTGGGAATTGAGAATGTACTCAGCTCAAATAAGACTTTAGAATATGGAGTTCCACAAGGAACTGTGCTAGGCCCCCTGTTATTTAACTTATATGTGAATGATTTATTTAAGGTAAATACCGAAGGGGATGTAATTAGTTTCGCCGACGACACTGTTGTCTTCTATAAAGACTCATCTTGGGCAAACCTTCAAAAGAAAGTGGAACTAGACTTCGTAAACCTAATCAAATGGCTTAATGATAGATTACTTACCATAAATTTTAAGAAAACATTCTTTGTGCCCTTTAGCTGCTATAGCGATAAATTACCCACATTTGACACACTGCACCTTACCGTTAACAACAATCAAATAAATATTCATAAAAAAAACTCATATCAAATATCTTGGAATCATTATAGATAGCCATCTTAGATGGAATTATCATACAGAGTTTGCTGTTAAAAAACTACGAGGCATGCTAAATAGATTTAAATTTTACAAAAAAATTTTTGACATCCAACAACTACGAACTCTCTATCACAGCTTAGTACAAACACACCTCTCATATGGAATAATAGCCTGGGGTGGAGTCACAAATAATCACCTTAAAAGCTTACAATGCATACAAAAATGGATTCTGAAAATTATGTACAACAGGAGCTACCGTTATGAGAGTGAAGCTTTATTTAATGAAGCTAACATCCTTAACATTCGACAATTATATTTTCAAAGCTTAATACTGAACCACTTTAAACAGAAAAAAACACTTAGGCCTATAAACCATAAATATGAAACGTGGTTTAAATCTAAAACCACTTTTATAAAAAAAACAGAAAAAACGATTGGCCAAAGATGTCACACCTAACTAGGTCCAGTTACATATGCAGAAATTCCAGATAGTCTGCGAAAAATCCTTTCCATTGACTTATTTAAAAATAAATTGAAGGATTGGTTATTTAGTACGCCAAGAAAGGAAATTCACCAATTAATAGACAGGAAAAATGTTTATAATTAACTCTTACCAAAATAATTATGTACTCTGCTAATAGAACTTGGTAAGGCTGATTATTTGCGGCATATCGTCATAAATAAAATATGAGTTTGCGTTACTAATAGAAAACAGAAAATAATTAAAAAAAAAAAAAACTTAAAATTAAAATTGATAGATTATGTTGTATATAGGTACCTATATGTATTTTTTTAAGTAATAATGAAAACAAGAAAATATCTATTCTACCATTTACCTCAATGTATCTATCTTTTTGTTTTGTTTTATATTTTATGTAAATGTATGTATATTCTCGGGTGTAAATGAATAAGCTAGATTGCCTTGTATATAAACTATCACTTTCTCTCTCTTACCTTTCAACATACTCTTGTTCACTGCTATTGTTTCTTATTTTTTCATTTTATCTTTCTTTCTCAGAGCTATAAGCTTTTCTATACATACAAAATGCTTACTTGATAAAAAAATAACAGTAAACTAAGCCCATGTGCAGGGTTAACCCTTTATGGACTTTTTTTCTCTCTGTTTATTTACTAGATATATATTTTGTATATTATACATTCTATTTCTAGATCAAATGTTACTTATAGTTAATTACGCACATTTGTATATATCTTTCTGGTAAATAATTTTTTTTTTTTTTTTTTTTTTTTTTTTTTTTTTTTTTTTTTTTTTTTTCGGTTTCCCGATGCCGGTCAGTCCTCCCGTGGCCTCCGACGCCTCACGGGAGTCGCGCCGGCGCAACAACTACAGCCACTCCCCACGTCCCGCAGGGTTAGTGACTGTAGATACCAGAATCGTGTGCCCTAAGCAGACGGAGAGAACCCAGAATGACCGCCTTCTGCATTTGACCTGCCAGCCACTCGGCTGGTTTTCGGCAGGCCGGTATGATCTTCAGTTCCGAGAGCAGCGTAGGCTTTATCCCTCCGAGTACACCGATAATAAGGACGACCATTTTGACCGAGTAGCCTGGGTACAGCACTTGGAGCTCGTACCGGAGATCGCGATATTTGGTCCGTTTCTCCTCCTCCTTCAAGGTAATGTTTTTCTCCGCAGGTGCCGAGAACTCGATAACATACATCACCTTGAGTTGATGGTCGAGGAGGACTATGTCAGGCTTGTTGGCTTGGATTAGCCTGACAGTCGGGAACGAGTAGTTCCAGTAAATCCGGCATTTCTCGTTCTCGACAACGGACTCAATATCTCCGGGGACGTAAGGCAGCACTGGTGTCTGGTCTACCCCGTACGAGTGCCTTAGATGGTATATAGCACTCGTAAGGCCGCGTTATGTCGGTGGATGTAGGCCGAAATCGCATATATGGGGCATGCAGAAAGTAAATGCATGAGCGATTCCGGCGCCTGATGGCAGGTCCTGCAGTTGATATCAGGAACCTCTACACGCCACACGCGGCTACGGTAGACCAAGGTGTTGATAACACCATCTTGGCAGGCCATAATGAATCCCTCGGTCTCCGACTTAAGCCCTGCTGACCTTAGAAAGGCGAAGGTCAGCCTGGTCGATAAACCCAGTGTTTCTATGTTCTTATAGAAGACACCATGCTGGGGTTTATCGACGTGCTGCCGAAACAGATTTTCCTGTTCGGCAGCTCTTATTCGGGCTTTCAGACGATTTGGCTGAAGTTCGGTGACTGACTCAACATCAGCACCTCGCCGGCCTCCTCGCCTGATGTCAAATGCGAGACCGAGTTCATCTGCGGCTCTTTTTGCTGCCTTAAATAATCCTGCTCCCACTCCTACAGTTTCGTGATGTTTTACGAACCGCAAGAGGGGATCTGAGCTCCTGAGTATGTTACATGCCATACTCAGTACTACTCTGCCATGCGTACACTCCAGGCTCAAGAGTCCTCGGCCCCCCCCGTTGACGTGGGAGGTACACACGAGGAACGGACGATCTAGGATGAATACTTCTGTGAATATTCATCATCTTGCGGGTATCTCTGTCTAATTGACGCAGCTCATCTACCCTCCACTTTACTACTCGAAGGAGTAGAGCAGAATCGGAACGGCAAGCATATTAGTTGCAGACACCTTGTTCTTCCCCGAAAGTTCGGAAGACCAAATCTTTCGGAGGCGGTGTCTGTACTTGCCGCGGAGAGATTCCTTTATTTGTGTTACATCCTGGATGTGCCTTTGTTGCACACCCAGGTATGTATAGGTCTCTCCGGCATCCAGATGTCTTAGGATGCTTCCGTCTGCGAGCTGCGCATCTTCAGGGAATTCCCCGCATCGTCCTCTCTTGAGGTGGACGACTGCACATTTGTCCAACCCGAACTCCATACCAATTGCCCGCGTATATTCTTCGACCACCCTAAGAGCGTTTTGTAATTCGCGCTCTCCGGAGGCATAAAGTTTAAGGTCATCCATATAAAATAGATGGGTGACCTTATGCCTCCGGTCGCTGGGTGGCCCACATTGATATCCGCGGGTTTGGCGGAGCCCAACAGACAACGGCAGCAGTGAGATGCAGAAGAGGAGAGGACTCAGGGGAGTCACCCTGGAAAACTCCTCTCCTAAATGCCACCTGCCCTGTCGTGACCCGCTGTGCACCTGATATTATGGTGAAGCGGGTCTTCCAGAGCGGCAGCAGCTGTTCTATGCATCTCACTAGTGGTGCTGGTACCGCAAGACATTCGAGCAAGTACAACAATAGCTCATGCGATGTTGTATCAAATGCCTTGCGGTAATCAATCCAGGCCATCGATAGATTCCGCTTGTATTGCACAGAATCCTGTGTAATACAGCGGTCTATCAGCAGGCTGTCCTTGAAACCTGCCATGCCCTTCTTGGCACCACGCTGTTCGTGTATCTGCTGGAAGACCGGATCAACAGACCTCAGCGTCCTAGCATACAAGATACGTGTAAATATCTTGTAGCAGGAGTTAAGGCATGTGATCGGCCTATAATTCCTCGGGTCGGAAAGATCCCCCTTTTTGGGGATTAGCACAGTACGTCCCTCGACGAACCAGTCCGGAATCTGCTGCCCCTCGTTCAACCATGAGTTGAAAACTCGCGCCAGACGGCGGTGAGTGGAAGGAAATTTCTTCCACCACCAGTTGTTAATGCCGTCTGGGCCCGGGGCAGCGAAGTTCTTGGTACCAACAAGTGCTTGTTGGACTTCCTCCGTACTGATTGCCGGGCACACTTCTTCTGGCTCTTCAAGATGTCTGTGACACAGAGCCTCGAAGTGTGCAATTGATGGAGTGTCGCTATTGAATGGACGCGGCGTTTCGTAGATTCCCTTCCAGAAGGTTTCGACATCTTCTACAGTCGGCGGATTCTCGACAACACGCTGTGGCTCTTGAAAGAGGCGGGAAGGATTCGTACGGAACAAATTGTTTTGTTCCATACTCCTCACCCGCCTCTTCAATGTTTTCTTTATCGCCATGAGCGCTCGGATCCTATCTAGACAGTGCTGCTTGATGGTAAGCATCACTGTCAGATTTAGAGTATGGTGTTGACGTCTTAATCCGGCAGCTATGCGCCGGATCCTGGGAGTAAAAACTCTACCAGTCGTCTTATATTCCACCACACTCTGGATCCGAGAAGCATGTTGTCTGGCCGACTGTATCTTGCCTTCGATTTTTTGTACACGCCGCTTGGCTTTCTCGACCCCGTGATTGGTTGACCTCTCACGGGGGACGAGTTGCTTCGCGGCGTTGTACACGGCGCAGTTGATTTGCCAGATGTCTACATCTTCCGGAATTTCCTCATCGATGACCGCATCCATTCTAGCCAGGTCTTGTGGCTTTAGGTTAGCCCTGGTGTTAAGGCTAACCCTCGTCCTTAAGTCTACACCGGTGAACTCTAAAGGATGTTCCCCATCAGCTGGTAATTGCCGCGGTGGGATTGCGGCTGGCAGTTCTTCCAGCTGGCGGGGTGCTCTTACGTAACCCGTCCTGAGCAGAAAGGATACTTGATCTCTCAGATGTTGTTGAGAGAAGGCGCGATGCTCTGGATGCATTTCGCACCAAAGTGCATGCATTCGCGCCATGTATCCCCTTCGCTCAGGTTCGCTACTCTCGCGGCAGGTCAGCAAGTCATCCCGAAGTTCCCTCGTCCACTTAAAGCGTCCATGTGCAATAGCATTGTCGTCATCGTTAGGACCGTCCGGTAAGGCCCCTCCCATCTGTCCTTGACCTCTATCCGATTGAGGTCGATTGTGAGGGGCCCTTCTTAGGTTATATGGAACCCGAGCTGTAAGAGTACCAGGGTGGTTAGCCCTGGTACTCCCGGCCGGCATTAGTCAGGCAGAGTTGCCTCTGCCTGTCCAGGGTGCACCAACGTGGAGGTTGCCGGTCCTTTGCACCCCAATATTATTATTATTATTATTATTATTATTATTATTATTATTATTATAAAAGGTTTACATTGAGATACAAAGCAAACAAATATTTTATTTTCTACAGTACTTCGTATTCAAGATTCCATGGGCAATTATCAAAAAAATACGCGCACTTATTAACTGTTGTTCGCAAGCTTCTTTCTAAACATTGTGCAAATAAACTGGGTAATAAATGTTACCATTTATTGTTAGCAGTACATGGTTTAGGGCAAATGCAAACTAATTGAAGTTCTTCTTTCCAGTGCAGTATTATTAATTATTTAACACCAGTTTTTAATATTGAAGCAATAATTGTAGATCAAATATGTTCACACCTAGCTCATTTATTCCAATTGATAATTGGTCTCATTTGCCTGTTAAACAGTTAGAGCCAAAAGAAGACTAAACAAATCGCATTGAATCGATTTTTTTTTGTCTCGAACGTCGTTTTTTTAAATAACCCACAGTTACACGAGCTTTTATACAAGATTACCTTGACAGTGGTCATTGCGAATTAATTTCAGACATAGCTTTATAAAATCATGCTTTTTATATACCTCATTACCCTCTATTTAAAGTGCATAGTACTACTTCTAAATTAAGGGTTGTTTTTGATGGATCCGCAAAATGTAACAACAATGGTTCTTTGAATGGCACTTTACTTAGTTGTCCTAAACTACAACAAAATTTTATTATTGGAATTTCGTATACATAAAATAGTTTTTACCGCAGATATTAAACAAAATTTTAGAAATGTTTCAGTTACCCCAATTCATAGAGATTATCAGAGAATCCTATGGAGATTTAATCAAAACTAACCGATAAAGAAATACCGCTTAAATACGGTTACATATGGTTTAACATCTTCGCCGTATTTAGCCATTCGTACGGTCTTACAATTAACTGAGGACGAAAAATGTAATTTTCCTTTAGCTGCTCAAATTCTAACGATAAATTTTTACGTAGATGACGCTATATTTGGGTGCTCGTATAAAGAGGAGACTTCAATTCAATTCTGAAACAATAAAAATTTTGGGCTTAAATTGGAATTCAAGGTCAGATGTTTCTTCTTACGCTGTGCATCCAGTGAACAAAATATGCACTAAAAGAAGTATACTTTCGGATTTACCACGTATCTTTGATCCACTTGGGATTTTGACGCCTGCCTGTTACATATCTTGCAAAATTGTTTATACAGCATTTACCGGAACTAAGTATAGGATAGGATGACATACCGCCTGAAAATATTTTAAAACTTTGGACACAGCTTAAATTTGATTTACCACAATTTTCACAGTTACAAATACCGAGACATATTTTTAATAATTTTTATACTTCTTTTGATCTACACGAATTTTCGGATGCTAGCGAAAAGGGCACTTTAGGAGTAGTATTTGTGAGAATTTTTGAAAATGATAAAATTTCTACGGCATTAGTTTGCGCAAAATCTAAATTTGCCCCACTAAAACGCTTGTCCATTTGTCGATTAGAGCTTATAGCGAGTATTTTATTGTCAAATCTTATGACAATTGTTCTAGAAAGTTACCGCTAAAATTAATTTTAATAATAGCTATGTATGGACAGATCCGTCTGTAGTTTTATCTTGGTTAAGGTCTTCTCCACATACACACGTAGAAACCTTTTGTCGGAAACCACGTTGCCTTAATGCAAGACAAAATTGCGCCATCAAATTGGCATCATGTTGCAACGTTACATAATCCTGCGGACGAGCATCTCGAGGTTTAATGCCCTCTGAACTACACAGAGAAAAATGTTTATCATTGGTAAATATATATTTATGGCTCCTTAATAAAAAATTTAGCTAAATATGGGACAAGAACCAAATCTATTAGGGGTTAATAAAAACAGGTTTCCAATAATGTATATTTAGGACAAATATACAAAGCGTGATCAAAATTAGATATTACTAACAAATAAACTGTTTTATCAACAAAATATTAACGAATAATGAACTAAACATTTATCTCTAATATTCATGTTATTAGTGATACAATTGTATATACTTGTGATTACTACATTTTTATTTCTGCTAAATAAGTAAACCAATAACACTAAAAATACTGTGTTTTGGTAACTAATGTTATTGGATAGCAGCCTAATGCCCAATAGCAGCAGTTATATAGAAATATTGATACAATTTTTTAATGTTTACTATGTATTATATTCGTTAGTTATGACAAGTAGATTTATTATTTATTATAAACATTGTTTATTTAGAAGACAAAATATTATTTTCAAAAAATTTTTTTATTTGTAGCAAATAAAAAACGGCATTTAATAAAAAATATTTATTTTTAAAAATAAAAAATCATTCTATACATTACAAAAACAGAAAAAATTCAAAATCCAAAAAATACTCTTAAGTAAGTACATAGAAAAACATCACAACTTAAACATTCTCTTTAAAACTATAAATTCATACACCACTATAACCTATAATCTTGATACATCAGTGCGATTTTGTGTACAGGGTTATCCAACGAAAAGGCCCACCGCTATATTTTGTTTATTTTTCAAGTTAGAAAAAATTGTTTCGAATAAAAGTTATAGTGAATCAAATGATCTCTTTTGGAACCCCTACAAAAAATATACAGCTTGTCTCATAAAAGCGGGACAAATCAAATTTGCATTATTTTAAATGGAATATCCTATAGTTCTTTACATTTTTGAAATCTGTGTTTTTGTGATTTCAAAATATATATATATATATATATATATATATATATATATATATATATATATATATATATATATATATATATATATATATATATATATATATATATATATACCGGGTGACCACGAGATGACGCTCGCCCCTATATCTTCTTGGTCTTTCAAGATACGAATCTCAAAATTGGGCACTTCAAATAACGGCTAAATATGGATTAATTCAACCAATTTATCAATATCTGTCGCTTCCGGTTTCACCGGAAATGATGCCAACTTTGGATTTTTAAATAGAACACCCTATATATTTTTACATTTTTGGATTCAGGAGGTCATTTTGCATATAACTGTGGCATATTGAGATAAAAATATTAATGACTGACATTTTTATGAGCAAATTTAATTTCTCATCTAGGCGGCCGTGATCCCAAAAAATGTTTTGTTTTGCTTCAATAAATAATCAAAATATTACAATTATGACATTACGTCATATGACATATGTGTTATAGGCTCCTAAACATTTCGGAACTCGTTTTTCCAGAATAACTCATTTCTTTTAAATGGCACCATGGTGGCTCATTACGTTATTTCAATAAAGCATTTTATTACCGATAACTTAGTACCTAACACTCCATTATTTATTCATAAAAATAATACATGTGATAAATGATAACAAATGAACGAATTAAGAACATATTAAAACTAAGTAATTATTTTATCACATTATCTAAAAAATATATAATAATTGTTCAAAATGTTGACCACCGACATCTACACAATATCTTGCTATTACCAAAGTTTCTCTCACCACATTGGTGAGACGTTCCTCTGTTATAGAATTTATTGCTCTCCTAACTCGATCTTTCAAACCTTCTAATGTAGTTGGTACTGTTGAATATACACGTTCTTTAATGTGGCCCCCAAAATAAAAATCTAACGGCGTTAGATTAGGTGATCGCGCTGGCCACCTGACTGGTCCATTAGATCCTATCCAATGATCCCCGAAACGACCATTTAAATATTCTGCAACTACTCTGGCGTTATGGGGCGGGGCGCCATCCTGCTGGAAATACCCCAACTGGTACTGATTTAAGGGTAAATGTTCCAAAAACTCTTCAATTTCATTTCTCAGAAAACTTAAATATCTTTCTCCTGTCAGTGGACCATAAAAAAATATGGGGCCTATGATCCTGTTATCCATAATGCCTGCCCAAACGATAAAATTTGTTGCGCCCAGTACCTCAAATTGTTTCTATTGAACATACCATTGTTTGTAAAACGGGATTCGTCAGAAAATATTATATTATAATGAAAGTTTGGAGATCTAATTTCATTGTCTAAAAGTCATCTGCAATACTGAAACCTCCGTATGAAATCGTTTTCATGTAATGCTTGGTGAGGCTGGTATTTGTAACTCTTAAATTTGTATTTTTTAAGAATTTTCTTACAGTTTCTCTACCTATGTCTAACTCACTTGCAATTTCTCGTATTGAGACACTAGGATTGATTTCCACTGACGCTAATACATTAATTTCGGCGTCTTCATTGATAATTGGCCTTTGGTGGTCTTGAGCTACTCTCTCCTGTCTCAGCTCCCGTTCTACTCTAAGAAAATAATGTCTGCCAGGATGATTTCTTAGTGGATATCACTCTGCATATAAATCGCGGGCTGTCCGGCTATTTCTGCGACATTCCCCGTATATCATCAGCATATCCACTTTATCACTTTTTGATTAAACCATGATTTTTTAATACACACCACAATAATATCGGATTCTCATAGAACTAAATATCATTTGAGCTGTCAGATTAATTCATTTGTTTCTTTTGTTATATTTCAAAGGCACCTACTTGATAGAGTACAAATGTTAAATATTATGAGTTTATTTTCATTTATACCTTGTTGGATACCATTATTATGTATTTTTATGTATTATAATATGAATAAATAGTGAAGTGTTTGGTACCAAGTTATCGGTAATAAAATGCTTTATTGAAATAACGTAATGAGCCACCATGGTGCCATTTAAAAGAAATGAGTTATTCTGGAAAAACGATTTCCGAAATGTTTAGGAGCCTATAACACAAATGTCGTATGACATAATGTCATAATTGTATTTTTTGATTATTTATTGAAGCAAAACAAAACATTTTTTGGGGTCACGGCCCCTAGATGAGAAATTAAATTTGCTCATAAAAATGTCAGTCATTAATATTTTTATCTCAATATGCCACAATTGTATGCAAAATGACCTCCTGAATCCAAAAATGTAAAAATATATAGGGTGTTCCATTTAAAAATCCAAAGTTGGCATCATTTCCGCTGAAACCGGAAGCGACAGAAAATGATAAATAGGTCGAATTAATCCATATTTAGCCGTTATTTGACGTACCCAAATTTGAGATTCATGTCTTGAAAGACCAAGAAGATATAGGGGCGAGCGTCATCTCGTGGTCACCCGTTATATATATATATATATATATATATATATATATATATATATATATATATATATATATGTTAAATTCGTTTTCCGGGTATACTCCCGCGTAGGTGATAGGCCCCGAGAGGGACCGTGGTTGTCTGAACGACGTTTCGTTAGCCAGACAACTACAACCATTTGCCGAGGAAGTTAAATCCTACGTGAAAAATGCAGACCATTTCATTGAGTTATTAGAAATCAGACCGTCCAAGCGGAACATCTTCTAGTGAGCTTCGATGTAATATCCTTGTTCACCAACGTACCCGTAGAGGAGTCACTCGACATTATCAAGCGAAAATATCATCCAGCAGATCATATTCTTAGGCTAACTCAACATTGCCTAAATAATACCTATTTTACATACAATGAGCAACGCTACAGACAAACCGAAGGAGCCCCGATGGGCTCCCCCTATCTCCAGTTATTTCCAATCTCTTTATGGAGGATTTAGAAACTCGAGCACTACAATCTGCACCATTAAAATCAAGCCTATGGCTAAGGTACGTCGACGACACATTTGTGATTTGGACTCATGGAAGAGAGAATCTCACTAACTTCTTAGAACATCTGAATAGTATTCACGACAAAATTAAGTTCACCATGGAGGTAGAGACTGACAGTCAGCTACCATTTCTCGACGTACTGGTCAAGAAGAAGCAGGACGGAAGTCTAGGCCACACAGTTTATAGAAAAGCCACTCACACTGACAGATACCTAAATGCAGTCACACCACCATCCAGCACAACTAAACTCAGTAGTAAAGACATTAGTCACACGCTCGCAGAGACTAGCAGATGCAGACAACCTCAAAGAAGAAATGTCAACTCTTCACAAAGCGCTGCGAAAGAATGGGTTCACACAACAAAGAATACAGAAGTTGTCAAAACCATCTCGGCCGAGAAATCAAGAGGACTCCGAACAACCCATAGCAAAAGCCTATCTGCCATACATAAAAGGAACAACGGATAAAATAAGCAAACTTCTACGTAAACATAAAATAGAAACAACTTTTAAGACCGACAAGAAAATCAGCACCATTCTTCGAAATCCAAAGACCAAAATTGCTCTAGAAAGTCAAGGGGTATAGTGAAATACCTTGCCAAGATTGCAACAAATCATACATAGGACAGACCAACAGAAAAATAAGTGCAAGACGCGAAGAACACATAAACGCTGTTAGAAAAGACGAGAGAACATCATCTTTAGCTCAACATGTCAAAACTACAGGACATAGGATTGATTTCGACAAAACAAAAACACTAGCCAATATCGAGCATTACAAGTCAAGAATCATCAGAGAGGCCATAGAAATAGAGAAAAAGACCACACAATCTAAATACACGAGATGACACCCAAAGACTACCTACCACATGGAAGCCTGCTCTGGTATTGCATGCTGCTGTCCATGAGGAAGCAAGAAACATAACGCAACGAACACACGAAGAGGAACCAACCAGAGCTAATCTAATAGGACCAAGTACACGGAGTCCCGCTCGAAATCAGGAGATGGGTGCAACAGACCGTGACATAAGCACAGACACACGCATGCGCGCCCGAACAGGACCGATTACACGAAGCCGCGCTCGAAATCAGGAGATGGGTGCAGCAGACCATGACGCCCGGAGTGTGTCGAGAGCAACGGAGCGTAACATAGGTAGAGTATATAAAGAACTGCCAGATCCAGAAAACGTCATTTCAGTTCGAGTTACCAGAAGCCGCAGTAAGCAGTTATCTGTTAGAACCTGAAGATGGCAGATGAGATTCTGCCCCGGAAAACGAATTTAACATTCACCACCCGCGAAAACCTGAAAAACAACATATATATATATATATATATATATATATATATATATATATATATATATATATATATATATATATATATATATATATATATATATATATATATATATATATATATATATATATATATATATATATATATATATATATATATATATATATATATATATATATATATATATATATATATATATATATATATATATATGTATATATATATATATATATATATATATATATATATATATATATATAATATATATATATATATATATATATATATATATATACATATATATATATATATATATATATATATATATATATATATATATATATATATATATATATATATATATATATATATATATATATATATATATATATATATATATATATATATATATATATATATATATATATATATATATATATATATATATATATATATATATATATATATATATATATATATATATATATATATATATATGTATGTATGTAATAAATTTAAAAAGCAAACTGTGTGGTTTTGTGTGTCATATTTGTGAAAATGTTTACTTTGTCAAAGCGATATGATATGTTGTCACAATTTATAAAAAATAACAAGAACTCCTCAACGGATTACATTTTATTCGGTATAGTAAGTATAATAGCAATTAACAATTATTACGTAGCTTGCTTTTTACTTTATTAAATTATTCTGTAAGCATACGTGTCATATTAATTGTTTTTCATTCATGGCTAACTTGATAAGTATGCAGTTACTAGTGGTATAAAATTTGCAATAAATAAAAAACAGTAAAAGATAAGATACAACACATACATACAGGGTGAGTTTTAAATGCGTAGTTATATTTTAACCCTCAATATTTTCGTCGTGTACAATTGATTGGCACTGTCAAAAAAATTTTTTGAACAAAAAAAAATTTTAATTTCTGATAATTTTTTCGTTCTCCAGCCGCTGACATTTTAATAGTCACTGGATAGCCGTTCACAGAAATGACGTAACTGAAGGCAGTGTTGCTACTACCAGAGTTCGTCATCACAATTATCCTATAATTGCATGCATTGCATGAATTGCAAATTTTGAATTTTTAAAAAAATTATTACCCTTTTGTCACGGACATTTTGTGAGACGATATTAGACTTATTTAATATCAGTGTAGACGCCGCCGCACCAAAACAAATGTAATTGTTTATAAAACATTGAGCTCTTTTTAGAAAGCATGATATCTGTACACACTGGCCGAAAATAAGAAATAAACCTCAAGGCGGCCAAGGCGCGATTGATTAGTCCTTTGTGAAAAGCGACACTTGTCACTTGTAGCTTGCTCTTAAAATAAAAGGTGTTAAAAGTATCTGTTTATCTATTTTTCCTTGTAAAATTATATAATCCTGACACTTTTTTTTATAAATAAATAGAACTCGTCCCGTAAGCACCAAATATTAAAAATATGCAATACTTTTTCTGTGTATTTTAAATTATTATTATTGTCTCTAATTTATAGTTTGTTTAATATGGTTCATTTACAAAAATGAATCAAAGTTGAAAATAATAATTTTAAAAAGACTCATTTACTTTAAAAGCACGAAAAAGCAGATTTGTTTACTTACGTAATACAAACCTAACCTAACCTAACCTAATACAACAATTACTACATGAATATATCATATGGGCTTGACGTTTGGATAACATTCCATAGCCGTTTTGCTTGTCTGGAATTTTCATCTACTTGAAAATATACCTTTAACATATCCAGCATTAAAATAATAAAATTAGTCGCTATGGTTAATCACTAATTTTCACAAAATGAACCACCAAAGGAACAAATTATAAATAATAAATTTCGGTAACATTGTAACTCAAAACTTCGAATCACAAATTTAATCACAAAAAACTATAAATAACTGTATTAACACATTTTTGTAAATGCTAATGCAGACAGGTACGCGAAATATCAATAACACTGATTTTTACATGGAATATAGTGTTGCCAAATGTGTGAGATTTTCACATAGGTTATAAATTTCATTATAATAAATCATGATGCTTTTCAAAAAATCTCTATTGACCTGACTGACGCTTAATTTAGTTAATTGAGCATTGAAAAAACGGGTCTTACCATCGCAACAGAAACAACAGGAAACAGCAAAAGACTATTATTTATTTGGGCTTGCACAACTAGCGCTGTTCAGTTTACTCTTTTTTTAATGAAAGAACTGACCGAGGTCGGGGCTGACGACCTAAATTTAACTTTTTTATCAACTTTTGCTAATATTGGTGTAAAATGGTAGAAATTATTAAATAATGGTTTTATTACTTAAAAAAAAGTGCAGGTGCACAAGGAAAAATAATGGTATAAATACCATGAAAATGGTATGTCTGACAACACTGATTAGGTGCGTGGTTAGATATGTGAAGTTCATAGGTTACATATGCGACGCTATATCACAGTTCATATTACGGCGTGGTTGAATTTTTATCATGTAATGGCCTATCCCGAATAAAGTGCCGTTTTCTCAAGAAAAAATTGATCTTTTTTATAAAAAATGACGTATACTATCCTCCTAACCGTCCAGAGTATTATGGAGGAAAAAAATGCAAACTGTTAGGTATGACCAGTGTAAAAAGTAACAGAAGTGTGTGAAAATACTGCAAATTATTTCCCATCACCTGATTGTTAGTGTGTTGCACCTTCAGTGTTTTACTATTAGAGGCCAATTAAAATAGTAGAGCTGATTTATTCCTTGAACACCTACACATTTCAAATTATTGCAATAGCAGAAGATAAGTACCTACTTCTTAAAAATAATAATCCTTTTATAAACTTTGAAAAAATGAGATGGGACCATTAAATTCCTCTCGAGATTCTCTAAAAAGTTTACTGTTCATCGAAAAATTTAGTTTTAGTTATACATTCCATGTGAAACGCTTAAAAAAGAAATGTTGATTGGTGCAAGAAAAAGTCAAAATTGTACATTTCTCACATTGAAAAGTATTTCAAAATGTTTAAAAATTATTACAATTGGAGCAATTAATCGTTTAAGTAGCTAATTATTTCATCCAATGTTACTATAAATTCGCGAATGAACTTAATGCTAGGGCTCTGTTTTTTTCAATCGTGGGTTAGCTAAACTCACACTTTTAGAATTTGAATTTTTTCAATTTTACATTTGTTTTGGAAGTGGTTATAGCAACAAATATTTTATGCTAAAGTAACTTTTAGTTGAAGTGGTTTGTATTAGAATCTCATCGATTTTTGTGAAAATATAATGCTAGGTAATCTTCAACTTATGTTAACTCACGATTGTAAAATCGCGCCAAGTGAGAGAATTGCATAAGATATGCGGCAACGTTGCTTCAGTCCATTACATCATTTTTGCTAAGATATAGAATGTTTCCAGTAACCAGCAGTTCCAAAACAGTTTCATCATATTTTTTTGAAAGTCGATAACTCAGTTACATGTGGGAATTAAAGAAAAAATGTGTCAGAGGGTTTCTACAGATGTCAAGAATCGGTGGTTTAAATATAATTACACACTTAAGACTCACCCTGTATATTTGAAATCACAAAAACACATAGATTTGAAAAATGTAAAAAAATATAGGATATTCCATTTAAAAAAATGCAAGTTTGGTTTGTCACGCTTTTATGAGACAAGCTGTATATTGTTTGCAGGGGTTTTAAGAGAGCTCATTTGATTCACTACAACTTTTATTTGAAATATTTTTTTTCTAACTCGAAAAATAAGCAAAATATAGGGGTGCACCTTTTCGTTGGATAACCCTGTACTTAACAATATTAATACGTATTTTTAATAATAACTAATAAGAATATAGCCCAGTCACATTAGAGGTTTCACCTCGGAATGAGAGATAATAAGCTGTAAACTTGTATAAACCTTTATTTTGGCATTCTAAAAGTTGTCTCAAAAGTCTCATAAAATCTCGTGTCCGCGTCTTAAGATATTCAAGATCAAAGGTCACAAAAATCGGTTTTTTGCAAATATCTCGCTTCCTATGGTTTTAATGCCATTTGCATTTATTATAAAAATTGTAGAGAATAAAATTCTCTACAACTTTTGTCCCAAACATTTTTTTTATATACTCAACCGTTTTTGAGATAGAGGGCGGAGAGCGCGCCGCGCTTATCTATTCACAGCATAATGCAAGGTCAACCGTAAGTCCCGGTAAATTATACGCCGTATAAAGTCTATAAATCATTAAAAAATATATAATTATGAATAATTTGCATTGTTTATTAATTAATACATTATATTTAATGATATTTTTCATTTATCGAATATGTATTTGTTTAATATTACTTACCTTTCCGTGTAATCAAAAAATTGTTGAGTGGAATACTTTAAGTATATTTTAATTATATTCTAATATATATGTTAATTATATTTTAAGTAGAAAAAGAATAGAGTAAATACATTTAAATTATATCTTTATTTCATATATTTATTACAATTGAAGTTCAAATGTGGGGAAGTTTTTCAAAACTTTTATAATTAGGACTTGAGTCTTAATTTTCTTCTTCTTCATCATCATCGTCTTCCGGTCGCTCGAAAATTTCCAATTCAATATTATCATTTTCGTTGTCAAGGATATTTGTCTCTAGATCTTCGAGAATTTCGGGGTCAAATGTACTATCTTCATCGAGATCGCTTTGATACAGTGAAGCATTGAGGCACGCTTGCCCATTACACTGGCCACAAGCTAAAGAACATTGCAACCCTGATTTCCTGCATCCGCAGCGTGAACCGCAGACATTCTTGCAGTTGATTACACGGAAAGGTAAGTAATATTAAACAAATATATATTCGATAAATGAAAAATATTATTAAATATAATGTATTAATTAATAAACAATGCAAATTATTCATAATTATATATTTTTTAATAATTTATAGACTTTATACAGCGCGGCGCGCTCTCCGCCCTCTATCTCAAAAACGGTTGAGTATATAAAAAAATGTTTGAAACAAAAGTTGTAGAGAATATTATTCTCTACAATTTTTATAATAAATGCAATTGGAATTAAAACCATAGGAAGCGAGATATTTTCAAAAACCGATTTTTGTGACCTTTGACCTTGAATATCTTAAGACGCGGACACGAGATTTTATGAGACTTTTAAGACAACTTTAAGAACGCCAAAATAAAGGTTTATACAAGTTTACAGCTTATTATCTCTCATTCCGAGGTTGACCCTCAATTTTTGGCTTAAGTGACTGGATTAATATATAATGCCATAACAATCAATTCAGAGGTACACTGAAGTGCTGTAACGTCACGTAGTACATGAGACACAATTTTAAGTCAGCCGGCATGTGTTCATGTAAACGTCATTTTTGTAATTTCTATACTTTAAAAATTAATAGTGCGATACTATTTCAATAGAAATTATTTAATGACATCTAATCTAAATTCTAAACAGGCATACACTGTATTTATAATTTAATCGCGCACCACACATAACCATAAACTAAGTTTTTTATTCTGACTACACCCTACACTACAGCAGCACTACACCAACCATCGGAGTGATATGAGGAGTTGAAAACCGACGCGCACTCTCCACCAAGTACTAAATAGCGGGAAACTCTTTTCAGTCGCGACGTAACCAGACGAATATCAACGAGTTTCGAATTCTAATAAACTAGTAATTTGCGCTTAGATACTGACTATTTGCTTTAGAAATCAATACATTAATCCCACAACCTCCGTAATAAGTAATTAATAAAATCTAATAAATAGAAATGTGTATTTGTCATTAATAATAATCATATCTTAACCATTAACCATACATCATTTTTAATCATAATATCACTGTTATTTGTACTAAAAAATGTGTGTTGAACGAAAGTTTTTATTTGGCATTATTAGTGGACTTGATTATTACTCAAAAAAAAACATTTCCTACTAATAAAAAAGTGTCAAATAAAAAGTTTATTTGGGCCACTTTTCTCTGTGTATTTAACCATACCCACTGGTGGGTGGGCCCTGAATGGTTATCTTTATCAAATAACCAATAGCCCTCTCCTCGTTTTGAGTCATCTCACACTACTCATGAGCAGAGTTGGCAAATCGGTCCGCAAGTCATGGCGGTGCCAGGTAGAGAAA
Organism: Rhamnusium bicolor; assembly: GCA_029963845.1. Lineage (NCBI taxonomy): Eukaryota > Metazoa > Arthropoda > Insecta > Coleoptera > Cerambycidae > Rhamnusium > Rhamnusium bicolor. The sequence continues at coordinate 68,961 of JANEYF010005926.1, forward strand.
TACGCAAATACGTGACCGAGGCTTGTTTACTATTTTAACAAAGACTAACATTTGATTTTAGTCTATTGTTATGTAGCAAGGCGAGGCTTGCTTTGTAATAGAATTTTTTTTTTATTTAAATATTTTATTTTATATGTATGATTATTTTGTGGGCCACCCTGTATAAATGAGTTTAGCAAGAAATGTTTTGACTTCATGGCCGGAAATAACTGCATAGCCCAGTCGAAGCAATTTCTTATTGCGCTTGAGAAAAGTTTCTGAGATACTTTCTCACACCAGAGTTTTGGCTTGTCAGCAAATAAAATTTGGGACAGTTAATGCGTAGTTATGGTGAGGTTGATACTTACCGTGGCCTCTGTGAGTTGTTGGAGGAGCTAAACGGGCCGCGAAAATTAGAATGAGTCAATGGAATGCTGCCGAGCAACAACTGGTGGAGAGTCGAGGAACGTAATGTAGAATGCTGGGAGGGAAAATCGGAAGGTTTGATTCGCTGCGTGAAGAGGTCCCTGCGTGTACGATCGGCTAGGAGAATTCGTTAATATGGATTTTAATGAGGAACTTCTAGAAAGAAAAAAATTTTGATGAAGCCAGCAAAAAGAAAAAGAGACGAAATTTGTAGAAGGGAATGAAACGGAGTGGGCCCGACGGCTCGGTGGAGGCCGGACGCGAGAGCGCGGTACCCCAAGGGTTAGCTAGGGGTAGTTTTTTAAACGGTTCTTTTTGTGTGATTTTTTTAAAAAAAGAAATCGGCTCAACGGTTCGGTGGCGGCCGGACGTGAAGGCGCGGTGCCCCAAGGGCGGTTTTTGCAAGGGTAATTTTTTTAAGGGGTTGATCTTGGATATTTTGTGTTGGTGATTTCTAAGGGAGAGTTGGCCTGACGGTTTGGGAGAGGCCAGACGTAAAGACGCGTTTCCTAAGGGTTAGTTAGGGGTAGTTTTTCTTAAACGTTTTTATTGTGTAATTTTTAAAAGGGATTTGGCGCGACGGTTTGGGAGAGGTCAGACGTAAAAACGCGTTTCCTAAGGATTAGTTAGGGGTAGTTTTTCTTAAAGCGTTTTTTATTGTGTGATTTTTAAAAGGGAGTTGGCCTGACGGCTAGGTAGAAGCCAGAGGTGTAAAAGCGGTACCCTAAGGATTAGTTAGGGGTTGTTTTTGTGTAAAGCGTTTTTTTATTGTGTGATTTTAAAACGAGAGTTGGCTCGACGGCTCGGTAGAGGCCATATGTGAAAAAGCGGTACGCTAAGGGTTAGTTAGGGGTTGTTTTGTTTAAAGCGTTTTATTGTGTGATTTTTTAAAAAGAGAGTTAGCTACCGGAACGAAACCGGTCATACGCGCGGAGCATAGTTATTCCAAAAGAAACTTTGTGTTAGGGGAGGTTTATTCTGGAGTTTTGTTAAAAGGGTTGGTCGTGATTTTTTTGGTTGAGTAAATAAAGTATGGGTTAGTGGAGTGAAGTTTGTTCCACACAAAAAGTGAAGTGAGAAACTTTTTCTTTTCCTTGTTGACAGAGGGCGGATTAGGAGAAAAGGGTGAGTCTGATGTGTTGCATGTTTCCAATTACATATATCTCTACTAACCAGTGGGGTTCAAACTCATGTTTAAGTTTAAATTAAAATTTTCAAAAATAAAGGTAGAGCTTGCTTTGGCTTACAGGGCGGACCGGCACCTTGAATTTCACCATATACAATTTTTCTTGTCGTACGAGTTGTTTTGGTTTTAATAGCCTGAAATCACTATATAGGGCGGCTCACTATTAATGAAGTCTTATTTTAGGGAGGGAATATATAAAATTGGTTAGGGTCCCGTATTATTTTACAGGAATGTTATCCTGTCTAGTTAGTAAGTTGAATTTTTCTTTTAAAAGTAAAACATAGCTCACGTCGTTGACGTACGAGAACAAGATCCCCTAAGGATTGCTCTCTTTTTTTTTTTGTTTGTTTTGTTAGGTTGTTTTCTATCACTAGAATTTGAATGTACTATGAAACTGGTTACCACCTTAAATTTAGTGACTGTTTTGTTATTGTTTTGTGTATTCAAGTTTTGAATTGTTAATTTAGGCCTGTAACTATATTTGTTTTTCTGTTTTGTCAGTATAGAAATTTTAAAGTTTTCCTATGTTACCATTTTTTGGGCAAGTAACCATGTTGTTTAGCCTAGTTAAATATATTTAAATTATTCATTTTTTTCTTTTTCTGGTAAACTCATTTAATCAGATAATATGTATTGATTTTTAACCTGTAACTATATATATATTATTTTGCTTTGTGTCAATATACCTATTTTTCTTAAGATGACAACTATTTATTTCTCTCATCTCAACTTCACCCTAAAAGACCACGCATATAAGCCGTGGCCGGGCTGTTGCCCTCCGAAGTTGCCTTTTCTTAAATAACATCTTAAGTCTTATTTTCCCGGCGGGGATACCTGTACCCCAACCGGGCGCGTCCCCAGGTGGCGAATAGGGGAATGCCCTAAGTGACACTGGTGTCACCGGGTAGGTGTGAAATAAAACAACACCCGTGGACCAACAGGCTTGCACAGAGGGAAACAACCTCTTCAACAAAAAAAGTTCCCTGGTGCCCAGTGGCGCGGGCCCAGGACCTTAGCCAAATCAATGATGATTGATGGCAACGAATAAGGTAAAAGTTACGGAGCAGGGGAGGGATACTCCAGTTCCGGTCGAGGAAGAGAGTCAGCCAGCGACTACTCAGTACCCACAGTGGGATGTCAGGCTGTGGAGGGTACTAATACTACTGACACCCTTAACGAGAGAAGGCAAGCTCTCGATCTCCAGGAAACTGGAGAACATATGGAGATTGGGATCAATCCTACTCCATCAGAAATCTCGATTTCATCTGACCAGGAGCGGGAGCTCAGAGCAACAGAGGATGAGGTATCCAAGAAATTGGATGGACTCAACCTTAAAAGAAAACGACTGGAGGGTGCTGCAAGAAGACGCCTTGGTCGTTTACTTAAGAGCGGAATACCTTACGAAACCGCCTTAAGTAAAGTGTTGGAGCAACAGCCAACCGAAAAGCAGCCAGAGCGGGGGCAACAAACCTCCTCTGAGCAAGCTGTAACCGGTAAGCGTCTGCGCTCCGACGACAGCACACCACACCAGCGGGCAAAAAAGCCCCGTGAAGGTGGAGCTGCAAAACTTTTAGGGAAGCCGTGGAGGGGGTCAGAGTGGGCATAATTCATTCCAACTACCCAACGGAGACTCTAACGAGTACACAGATGGGAGCAATACAGCAGGCAATAATGCAAGCTGTAGAGGCAATCCCAGACGAAGGTCATCAGGTGAGGTTCCTAGGCTGCACACAACGGCCTGGGTGGCTTCTCATTACCTGTGCGGATGGGACGAGCACCTCGTGGATGGAAAGCGCCACAGAACGCCTCCATCCATGGGAAGGAGCGCGTCTTAAATTCGTGCAGGGACAGGACCTTCCCAAACCTCATGTCTGTTCGGCATATATCCCGGATGACGTCGGTAACCGGCTGTCCTCTGAGGTGGTGCTGAACAGGCTGAGGAAAATGAACCACGGTCTGAACACCCGGGAGTGGAACGTACTACACCGGGAGGATTCGGGCTCTGGTCAAACATGGACGTTCTCAGTAGATGAAGCGTCCATGATTACACTGGAGGGACTGAATTTCAGGCCCTTCTGTGGATTTGGACAAGTCCAATTCCGCCCAAAAGTCTGAGGAGGTAAAGACCCCTCTGATAAGAAATCGGTGGCAGGAACGCCCTTAAGAAAAAGCGAACTACAATCGCTTCTCAAGAGGAGCGAACAGCCCCGACAAGGAATCTCTGGGAAAGGAAAATCCCTCCCGAATAAATCCCATCTTAAGAGGAGTGGAATTAAACCACCTTCGAAGAAGGGAACGGCGGGGGAACCTAACCCAGACAAAACCACCTCCAGGAAGAGTGAGAAACATTCACCTTCCGGGAGGAAGAAAAAATCCCACACCCCCTTAACTTACCTTGAAACCCACAAACCTAACCCTACCTAACCCAACCGTATCTCAACACTCCACAACTAGTACCCTTATCCTTAATCCTTATCCTCAAATCAACTACCCAATGACATCTTATATTAGGTGTCTGCAGGCGAATCTACAAAAAGCCAGGACGGCCACATACGTCCTCGGCAAAAGATTCAAGGAAGAGCAAATCGACATCGCTCTCCTCCAGGAACCCTGGACAAGTAACACAGGCCGAGTAAGCGGCCTGGGAAATACTTCTGGCAAGGTAATAGAAATCGGCTCTGATGAAAGATACAGGGCATGTATCTTGATCAGAAATAACATTAACCAGTTTGTCCTTACAGGTTACTGCACCCAGGACGTTGTAACCGTCCAGGTATCGATCTCGGAGGGAGGAAGCAAGATGGATATAATCGTCTGCTCAGCCTACTTCCCGGGTGATAGAAATGCAGACCAACCTCCTCCAGCTGTAGTGCGGGATTTAATCGCCTACAGCAAGAGAAACAATATCCACCTGGTTATTGGATGTGACGCGAATTCCCACCATACAGCGTAGGGAAGCACGAACATTAACCAAAGAGGTGAGTCACTTTTTGAATATTTATTAGGTGAAGGATTAACTGTGAATAACATTGGTTCCGAACCAACCTTTGTCACCAGAAATAGGAAGGAGGTATTAGATATTACAATCAGCTCAAACTACTTGAGCAACAAGATATCCGATTGGAAAGTATCTTCTGAACCCTCGTGTTCAGATCATAAACATATTCTATTCAATATAGAAGCTGGTCCAAGACCTGTGGTGACATATCGGGATCCGAAGTGCACGGACTGGGAAGGGTATAAATATTCCCTCCAGTCTCACCTTCAATCCGCTATCACCACAATCAGGAATCGTGATGAGACTGAAATTGCGGCGGAACAGATCCGCAACGCGATGGTCTCAGCATATAACGAAAACTGTCCACTGAAGACAAAAAGGGATAATAGAGGCACGTCTTGGTGGAACAAAAATTTGGATGGACGCGTCATTTCGTAGATTCTTTCCAGAAGGTTTCAACGTCTTCTACAGTCGGTGGATTATCGACAACACGCTGTGGCACTTGAAGGAGGCGGGAAGGATTCGTTCGGAACAAATTGTTTTGCTCTACACTCCTTACCCGCCTCTTCAACGTTTTCTTTATAGCCATGAGCGCTCGGATCCTATACTCTTACGTAACCTGTTCTGAGAAAAATGGATACCTGATCTCTCAGATGTTGCTGAAAGAAGGCGCGGTGTTCAGGGTGCATGATACACCAGGCATCATATAACGGCGTCATGTATCCCCTGCGCTCAGGTTCGCTGCTCTCATAGCAGGTCAGCAAGTCATCCCTTAGTTCCATCGTCCACTTAAAGCGTCCATTTGCATTGCGAGTTTCGTCAACATTGAGACCTTCCGGTGAGGCTCCTCCAACCTATCTCTGACCCCCTACAGGTTGGGGTCGATCGTGAGGAGCCCTTCCTCTGCGTGTAGTTGGAACCAGTATTTGTAGGTATCAGGGTGGTTAGCCCTAATACCCTACGGCCGGCATTAGTCATTATTATAATTATAATTATAATTATAATTATAATTATAATTATAATTATAATTATAATTATAATTATAATTATAATTACAATTATGATTATAATTATAATTATAATTATAATCACTATCAGAGGGTGCAAATATTACAAAAAAGATTTTGAGCCACGTGTGGAGTTCTGTAGGTGGATTTTGCAAAATCCCCACGTAGTAAGAAGAGACGAGTTTCAACACAAGTTTAATTATAATTATAATTATTATAATTATAATTATTATAATTAATTATAATTATAATTATAATTATAATTATAATTATAATTATAATTATAATTATAATGATATAATGATATAATGATATAATGATATAATGATATAATGATATAATGATGTAATGATGTAATGATGTAATGATGTAATGATGTAATGATGTAATGATGTAATGATGTAATGATGTAATGATGTAATGATGTAATGATGTAATGATGTAATGATGTAATGATGTAATGATGTAATGATGTAATGATGTAATGATGTAATGATGTAATGATGTAATGATGTAATGATGTAATGATGTAATGATGTAATGATGTAATGATGTAATGATGTAATGATGTAATGATGTAATGATGTAATGATGTAATGATGTAATGATGTAATGATGTAATGATGTAATGATGTAATGATGTAATGATGTAATGATGTAATGATGTAATGATGTAATGATGTAATGATGTAATGATGTAATGATGTAATGATGTAATGATGTAATGATGTAATGATGTAATGATGTAATGATGTAATGATGTAATGATGTAATGATGTAATGATGTAATGATGTAATGATGTAATGATGTAATGATGTAATGATGTAATGATGTAATGATGTAATGATGTAATGATGTAATGATGTAATGATGTAATGATGTAATGATGTAATGATGTAATGATGTAATGATGTAATGATGTAATGATGTAATGATGTAATGATGTAATGATGTAATGATGTAATGATGTAATGATGTAATGATGTAATGATGTAATGATGTAATGATGTAATGATGTAATGATGTAATGATGTAATGATGTAATGATGTAATGATGTAATGATGTAATGATGTAATGATGTAATGATGTAATGATGTAATGATGTAATGATGTAATGATGTAATGATGTAATGATGTAATGATGTAATGATGTAATGATGTAATGATGTAATGATGTAATGATGTAATGATATAATGATATAATGATATAATGATATATATATAATGATATAATATAATATAATTTTAATTTTAATTTTAATTTTAATTTTAATTTTAATTTTAATTTTAATTTTAATTTAATTTTAATTTTAATTTTAATTTTAATTTTAATTTTAATTTTAATTTTAATTTTAATTTTAATTTTAAATATAATTATAATTATCATTATAATTATTATAATTATAATTATAATTAAACTTGTGTTGAAACTCGTCTCTTCTTACTACGTGGGGATTTTTCAAAATCCACCTACAGAACTCCACACGTGGTTCAAAATCTTTTTTGTAATATTTGCACCCTCTGATAGTGGTATGGATGAGGAATTAGCGTTTTAGAATGCGCCACACACGAGTTTTCGGTATTATTTATTTTTTACAGAGGTTGATGTCTTCCAGTGTCACTTATTCTAAATCTTATATGTTCTAAAAGATACTGATGAACCTTAGTAAAAACCGAACGATGTGGCACTCTCCAGGTTGGATATTACTTACGATATTCTTCGACGCCTTGCATTGCCATTACAAAACCCATAAACGAAATGCATGTCAAAGTACTCTCTATCTTCATATAATGTTCTTTGCATAATTACTAAAATTTTTCAAATAAAAACGCAGAAAATGCCGAAAAAAAAAATTCTGGTATGTTTGACGTAATCAACAATAATAAAAAAATTTTGATGTGTCGAATACATGACACACTTTGCTATATCAAGGTTCCTTCATCAGCTTAAAGTCACCATATTCTAATATGCTCCCTTTCTAGCACTATTTGTAGTATGATGCGTGCCTGAAAGAGAGCAGAGAGGAAGGTGGTGACTTTAAGCTGATGAGTATTGTACATTTCAGTAACACAAGTACTGCAAAACAAACGGGTGATGGCGAGTGGTGGGAATGCGTCGTTGACCAAATTTCAGTGTTACCTCACTCCTCGGCTAAAGCGGAAAAACAGATGTGTCACACAGAGGCGTTACATATACCAACTCTGTTTTTGTGATTATTTATACTGAATAAGATTTGCCGCAAACAACTACTCAGCGGACAAAAGCCCCGACCTGCATTGAATTAAACCTGCAAATCTTGATTGGTAGCTAAGATCATTTTGTCAATTCCTCATTAGACATAGACCGGTTTCGAACTTTATGTTCTCGTCAGTATGGCATAAGTAATGGAAAAGACAAATAATAATAATAGCAAACCAGGCTAGCCTAAAGCAGACTAAGCAAAACAGACATAGTGAGTGATAAGTGGATCCCTCTGGTGGTCAGTGATACTACAAGTCAGACATCACTGATGTCTTAGTGACTGAGAGCAACCTGCAAAGCAGGTACCGAGAGCTTTGACCTCTAGCCAGGGTGGGTTAAACAAAATTGTAACTGGTTTAGATAAAAAATAAAATTAGTTTTCTAGGCACCATCTTCAAACGGCTGTAACTCCCTTAGGAAGCATTTCCGAACCTATGTTTATTTAACATTTTTTACTCAGGACAACATTCCCTATGTGCTTTTTAAATATTACCGTTTCATTTTGGAACACCCTGTATATATCACATGGCAGATCGTTTTTATGGCAAGAGGCCTAAGATGACACACCATCAAGAGAGAGAGGAAGAAGAAGCGAACCTAACAATAATCATAACCAAATAATTTTTTTTGACATCTATTTTTATCTTTAATTTATTAATATACCTATATAGTTATAATTAATGTGATGAAAATTCGAAGGCCTCATTCATTAACTGGAACTCAACTTGGACTTGCAACTTTTATAGGAATAATAGGAGGTTATTACATTTGGAAACCCGTATTTACATCTGAGGTTTCACATACAAAACCAAAGGAAGCTAATAAGTAATAAATACCAACTTACGAGATTATGTCTTGGCATAAAGCTTGGGCCGCAAAGCAATCTGGCAAACCAGGTCTTCTAGTTATAGCGGCTATTGGATTTACTGTCAGCTTTTATGGAAGTTATAAATATGTCTATAAACCATGGGCTAGAAAAAAAGATGGAATGAAGCCCAGGACTATGCAGATTTTCTTTTTGACAAGGAACGTGAAAAGAAGCATATGTAGTATATTTTTAGATAGGTAACTATGATTGTTAAAATATAGAGTTAACAGGAAAATCTAATTTTATTTCCTTTACTGCATGAATATCATATATTATAAATATTAGGGACAGTTTTTATATTCATCAAATGTGTTCTGTCCGTAAGATATACCCCTGGTGTGACATTGAATAAATTGTTGAATTCAAAAATTCCATCATTTATATGGCCATTAGATTTTTAATAAAATTACGTAATTTTTTTTTATGGTTATGCAGTAGTTTTTATATATTCTGTGGTTAGCTGCCTGTTCTGTTATGAGGAATGTTGTTGATAAAATGATTATTATCTACATTGTCAATTAGATCAATAATAATAAAAATTATTTTTAAAATGTTCTGTCGCCGATTGTGTTGTATTTACACAATTTTACTATTCTCTTAAAGTGCTACGTCGTTTATTTTTTTTTTATGCGGACAATAGCACAAATAGTCTTGAGGAAGCTAATAAATTAAGAAATTTTGACTATTTGAAAAAGTAGTATTTATTCTTTATGGGCTTAATCCAACCAACTGGAACTAATCCTTTTAAACTTAACTAGTTAAATATAAGTAAAATTTTTAATTAAATATTTCTTAAGAATTTTTTCAAATGTTCATCTATAAACAAATAAAATACTAGTGTAATTGCCCTTTTCAGCCATTTGAAGACTATGAGCCCTAACAACTAATCATTTGGACACATTTGAATTTATAATTATACCATGTCCTGGAGTGGGTTGGAACCTTTGATGTGAAGATAACACTGACGTAGTTTTCCACTGGAAACACCAAAACACTATATACTGTACTCGACGCGCGTTTCGCCAACCAAGTTGGCATCATCTCGAGATGATTAGAACTAAACTTGTGCTAACAATCTACCCTATTTATACCTAAACTATTGTCACAGTTCACCGAAAAGTGGCGGTTCGGTGAACCCACTAACCAATAAAGCAGGCTATTTGGGATAGGCCCTCTGTCACTATTCATACTGTTTTTACACTTTATGATTTCCAAGCCTTCAAATGCATCTAGCTGCCTAGTATTTGTTACATTCCTAATTAATCTTAAATTGCTAATATCTATTTTATGGTTGTTCTCAAACACATGTTGGGCTACACTAGACATCTGTTTTACCATATTTGAGATGGTCCATATGCTCTTTGAATCTAGTTTGAATTGATCGTCTAGTGTGTCCAACATATTTTTGATTACAGTCCTTACAGCTAATTTCATAAATCCCCGACTTTTCCATCGTGTCAATTTTGTCTTTTGGATTGCCTAAAAGTTGTTGGAAGTTTGTTTCCCGATGAATGAATCACTGTTATATCTACATCTTTAAAAATCTCACCAGTACCACGGGTGAATCAAAGATCGAATGGAATCGATACAAATTTCGGATTTTCTCTTTAATTTTGAAAGGTCGAGGAATTTCGAAGGCGACTCTTTTAAACTAATTATACCATGTTTTGCTTTATGTAACCTATTCAAAGTTTAATGGTTTTTTGTCAATGGGTTAATGTTGGAGAATGATAATACATCGCCAAAAAAATTATTTGCCATAAAACAGCATACACCGTGAATCAAAATATATAAACACAGCAACATATTATTTGGACATTTGTTTTCAAACTGTTACTCAGTGTGCTCTGAAAAGATATGAATTATATTTTTGACAGTTTACCATTGCACAGCTAGATTCAAACAAAGAACTTCATTTCGTTGTAAAAAAATGACCCGTAGTAAAGTATTAAGGTTAGATTTGCACGAAAGAATTGTTACGCAAGGTTTGCAGGAAAAAACCATCTGACAAATTACATTTGATTTAAATATTCCGCAATCTACAGTCGCATATATCATTAAAGCATTTAGAGATACAGGAAGTGCATGTTCGTGAAAAAGCTACAGGAAGGCCAAAAATAGTTAGTGATTGAGACCAAAGACTCCTTGTTAAAACTTGCAAAAAAGAAAGAAGTACTTTAAGACATAACCGCACAGTGAAACAATAAGACTGGTCTGGTTTCCAGGGGCAACAGAAAATACATTCAGAAATCAGGACTAAAATTTTATAAGATAACATAAATCAGGAAGTTTTATAAGGTAATGAATAGTTCAAATAGATTTTGTATACCCATTGATTTTAAAGCATGCTAAATAAAAACCTTTATTAATTGAGAAACAAAAGAAAAATCCTTTAATCTGAGCCAAATCCAAGAAGAACTGGACATATGAAGAAGATTGGGTGTTATATTTAGCGATGAAGCAAAATTCGATGTTTGTCTTGGGGACGTTAGAAAGCGAGTAATAAATTCAAAAAGTGAAGCATTTAATAAAGACTGTTTGAAGCGCACTGTGAAGTTTCCTAAGGGGGTAGTGGTCTGGGGCTGTATTTCTGCAAATGGTATGGGATGTTTGGAATTCATAAATGGGACAGTAAATGCCGAAATATATAAAATAATATTGGAAAACAACTTACTCCTAAGTATACAACTATTATATTCAAACAAAAAAAATATTTTTTAACAGGATTTTTTTGTCATACTCCTAAAACTGTAAAAGAGTGGTTTGGACAAAATATATTGGTATTGGCATGACCCCCAATTAGCCCCGCCTTAAATATTGAAAATATTTGGAATCAAATGAAGAAGTATTTAAGACATAATCCTCATAGAACTATACCGGAATTAAAAGAAACAATTCAACATATTTGGAATGAGATTATGCCATATTTGGAATGGAATCCCGTGTTAAATCTATGCCTGCTCAATTTCGGGCTGTCATTACTACCAAAGGAGATGTTACTCCCTATTAATGCATTTCCAAATAATTTGTGTCAGAGTTTTTGATATACATATTGTTTTAATTTATCTTCGTTTTCCAAAAAAAAATATTTTGCATTTTCTATTATGTGTATTGTTGCTATAATCAAGATATTTGTTGATACATTTTTCAAATAAAGTTTTTTTTATGCAAAATAATACTTGAATGCCTTATTTGGAAAAAATAGCTATGTCCAAATAATTAGTTATTAGCGCTCGTAGAAACAGCCACAATCCATTTGACAAGTGAATTACACTAGAAAATATTATGTAAAGGTGTCTTCACGACTTGGGTATCTGATGATCAGTAGATAGATGGCTTCTTCACATTATTATCGCTTTATAGTTTTGTGTGCTGAAAACAAGTTACAGATTTTTATACGACCTAGTACAAATATGAGAAATTCTGCTGTAGGTACCTATAACTTTGTCATTTTTATTTGTATTTTCATTTTAAAGTAGCTGCATAAAACAAATAAAACTAAAATAAATAATTACAAAGTAAAGATCCTTGTGATGTTTATATATTTATCGGAATATTAATTCTGTTTATTTATACATTGCCATGATTTACATTATACAGTTAATGCTCCTTAGAGTTTATTTGCCCATACTTATCCTTTAAACAGGCGACAGCATGGATTTGCTCCTACTGCGTGGGATCCGGAGAGTTTGCCCCTCACCCCAGTTTCTTGCCTCAATTTAGCATCAAGGACAAAATTTTTTCAAATTTCATGGTCATGGTGGTTTTTACTGACTTGAAGATGTCAGTAATAATAAAATAATCCGTGAGAGGGCGGTTTTTTAACTTCAATATTTGGATTGCAAAAATTTGGTTTAGGTAGGTTTGTTAAAAAATTGACACCTAGAAATAAAAGGCAGTACCTAATCAAAAACATACCTACATTTTATTGTTAGCTTGTAAAATTGGAAACTAAAAGTTAAATATAACATAGATATTATTATTATTATACATTTACCAGGTACAAAAAAATAAGCCTGAGAAGAAAACAAATTAATACATTTTGGATTGTGCAAAAATAAACAAGAATTAAAGAAACACATTTCTTGACATTTTCCGAGCAAATTCAGTAATAAGATCAATCTTGGTAAAATATTGCCTTTAATAATCATGGGTTGTCCCAAAATAAGTAATAAATAAATAATCTGATGAGCATTGCCAAAAAGAAATATTGTGCCCAATCAGATAGACTAGTATCCGGCACTGGCTGTGCAGAATTATTAATTCTGAATTAAATAATTATTCTAAAACTATTATATATAATATATTATAATTGCATAATTTTAATAAGATTTTGAAGCGATTGTGGCTTCACACTTGTCTTTGGCGATTAGCGATAAAGTAGCATGCCACTTCAACTAACTGTGGTATAGGGATATACCATTATCACAAGTCCTATTGTTGTGCACATATTTTATAATTTATAATATACTAATCTACCATTTATAATACATATTAAGCCATCCTGTGTAAAAATTGGCAGCGCTTAAATTTTCTGCAACCACCAGATGGCCAACACGAATATTATTTATTAAAATTTGTAGAAAATATACTTGTTCAATGAGCCTTTCCCAACGATCGATTTAGGAGTTCACTTCTACAAATTCGCTGATAACCACTGCCAAGTCCCCAAGACATATCCAATGCAATTTATAGAGATTGTTCTACAAGCTACTAAGTAGCTGCTATCAATGACTATTCGCTGGTCGTCAGTTTAGGGTTACTAGATTTTTTAAACTCTATGAGTTGATGTTAATTTGAGTATGAGATTACAAAAACAAGTATGAAAAACGGGAACGAAAAATATTTATTATAAAACAAGAATATAATAGATATATTGTGGTATTTTAATCCTATATTTTATTTTACCTTTAATAAATTCAATTTCACAATTTAAGTATGCTGAACGCCAACCAAATTAATACATTAACTTGGATTTTTAGATTGAAATACTTTGAACATGAAACACGTGTCTCAAAGAGCAAGTTCTAGGGCATTATTATTAAATTGAGGCCAAGATTAATACCAAATGATCATATAATGTTTTTTAACTTTTACAAATATTTAACAATCTGTCTCCTTAAGTTTAATAACGTTCTGACATTGATTTAAAATAGAGTTTATCACATACCAAGTTCCTTATAACACTTATGCACAAATCACATCAACTCCGTCTCCTTCGTTCACCCTTGAAATTTTCCTCTTCGTATTCTCCAAACTTTGATTATTTTCTTAAATTTTAATTCTCCCCATCTGACATTGATTTTGACATTTCACTTTCCAATATTAATTTCTTCATAAACCAAAGATTTTCTAAAGGTTTTCTAAAACAATAATTAAAGAGCCGGAAACTAACCTTTTATTACTGAACACTAAATATTTTGATTTCCTTATCAATTTTTACATTCAATAATTATTATTTTCAAACTTCTTCCAATTTTATTAAATATCTTCTGTTTGATTATTTACTCTGCTTTAGCTTCTTATACTGCACTTTATTTATCAACGCTTTATTTCTTTCTTTTACTTGTATTTCTTTTCGTTCTTCTCTCCACATCAAAAACTTCCCCTTCTCCTCCAAATTCTATTTTTTTTCAACAAACTTTTTTGTTTTTCCTAGTTACCCTGGATGACTAACTCAATTGTGCTATACTAGCTGAAATTTATATTTCATAGTTTCTAAACTGACTTCAAGTAACTTATGATGATTGTATGCTTCCTCAAATTTATCACTTTCACTTTTATTTTAATTACAATGTTTTGTTAATTATCTGTACGGTATGTACTTCTATATTATAACAACATAACTTAAATTCTAATAACTATGTTCATTTAATATTTTATTATTTCTTGCCTCATGATTCTCAACACATTTTGTTGTTTCTTTACTATATAATATTTTATGGTTATATCAAACAACAATTTTCAAATTTGACCACAGTATTATTACTAAATTACATTTCATGATATTACTGCTCAAAATAATTGCCAATTTAGCTAATTTCTTATTTGTCCCTTTTAAACAACTTATTTTTAATGAACCATGGATATTGTGACAATATATTAATATTTCAAACATTTAAACAAAATCATATTTTCACTTACTATATGAAGAAAAAATTATAAATATAATTTACTAATATATTAAACATATTTTTTGCTGCTTTGTGCAACAAGTAAAAGTTTTTTATCAGTAACAACATAACTGAAAAATTCTTTTTTAAAGTAAGAGTAATGAGTAGTTCAGACTTCATTAGCTCCACACTTGCCCTATTCCTGACATCGCCCCATTTACTTCCCATAATTGAAAAAATTAGCTCAACAAAGGCGGTGGTGGCCGGGCAGCTGAGAACATATGAAAGTAGTACTGTCATATTTGGTATTTTATTATCTTTTAAAATAAAGACCCATTTATAGGCGTTAGTCAAAGAATTAAAATTTGAATCTGTTTTTACATAAATTGTATGTAATGTGCCCACTTCATCAAACAAGCTATCTATATTCATTTCTTTTTTATTTTTATCAGGTATCAGATTAATTACATTTTCCATATCTTCATATTGAGGGGTTGAATCATGGAAACTTAATTTTGATACTATAGAAAATTATTTTTAGTAGTATCAATATTAAACCAGTTTTTTAAATACTGTATTGCCTTATTAATGACCAGAAGAAAATTGTTTTTTAAACTTGTTGTTTCTGTTGAATTAAATTGTCTTAATTTATCCTTTACAAGTGCACCGAAAAACTCTTTTTTTGCTGCGGTCACTTAGTTTCTTAACAAGATTAGTAAAGATAGGCAGTTTTCTCTACAATGTTATTAACATTGTAAAAAAACTGCTCACGAATTATAAATGGACGCTGCTATTAAACTACTTTTGATAGGTAATTTCTTAAATCCGTGTTTTAAATTAAGTCTAAGATTTATAATGCAAATGAAGAAAATAAGTGTATTACATTCATTTTATATAAGACGAATTATTGCACTACTTCATTTGATGCATTTTTTCCAAACACAAAAACATCCTATGGATATCCATTGGATCGTATTCAATGAATAATGGACGTCCACTGGATTATACATTTATCACAACTAGGGACATTCATAGATGGTTCAGTAGGGACATCCATAGGTAGTCCAGTAGATGTACAATGTCTATTTATGGATATCCAGTGAATATTTCTTTGCGTACATTCAGTGGATGTCCTGCTATGAACATCCACTGGATGTCCAAGTATGTTCATGGACGTTCAGTGGATCTATTTTTGCGTACATCCAATGGATATTCTGATGTGAATATCCACTGGATGTTCAAAATGTATCCATGGACATCCTGGACACATTATGAACTTAAGATTGATATCCAGTGGATGTTTTGTGCTGTATGGGTTCGTTTTATTCGTCATATTCGTACAGAAATCCATCATATAAAACTCGTATAATAATATCCTATTTAAAGGTGTACAAACAAACTAATTCTAAAACGTATACTCATTTTTGTGTGCACGTTAACTAAGTATAGAATATTCGCCAGAAAATAAAAATACTGAGGTATAGGAGAACAGTACATGTGCTGGCGACTTGCAAATGAATAATGATTATTAATAGAAAAACACTTATTTTAATGTTATTACATTACCAGGCTCATGAGAGAAATCTGCTTTTGCTCTTGACGCTAGAAAATGAGAGAAGCAGGAAGAAAGAATTACCCGTATTTAAAAGCAGACAGACAGATGGATTCCAATCAATTTTAATAAAAAATGGTAAACGAAATTTAAAATATTTTTTTCTAATATCATGATATCAGTTTAATTAGGCCTACTGAGTCTTATAAAAAAATTATGTTATAATGACACCTTAAACAAACTAATTTGCAGTGGCGGCTGGTGAAATTTAGGCTATGTCATATCTCAGTATTGGAGCATGGGACCCAAGCGATACTTAAAGGCGTAACTATCAGGACTAAATGAAGAAGTTTTGCAGGAAAAAAATTGCGCTTGAAATTTGCGAAAAAAAAGTTGGAAAAATTAGTGCCCCCCCAAGTTATTTTTTTAAACGATTTATAAAATATTTGTGAAACATTTTTTTTCAGAATCAGGTGGAAAATATAAGTTCACGTTTCAAATTTCATCGAAAAATATTGGTTTTCTATAAAGTTACGCCGTTTTGAAATTTTATTTTAGATTCATTTTTCACTTTGCAAACTTCAAAACGGTGTAACTTTATAGAAAACCAATATTTTTCGATGAAATTTGAAATGTGAACTTATATTTTCCACCTGATTCTGAAAAAAAATGTTTCACAAATATTTTACAAATCGTTTAAAAAATAACCTGGGGGGCACTAATTTTTCCAACTTTTTTTCGCAAATTTCAAGCGCAATTTTTTTTTCTGCAAAACTTCTTCATTTAGTCCTGATAGTTACGCCTTTAAGTATCGCTTGGGTCCCATGCTCCAATACTGAGATATGACATAGCCTAAATTTCACCAGCCGCCACTGCTAATTTGCCGCGAATTGGGATATTGTTCTCGGATAAGACAAACGACTGACAACCAGCGAACGGTCGTCAGTATCAGCTACCTAGACAGCACAATATTATCCTATGGGCATCCTAGGGATATCAAACTTGGATATAATAGATAGTCCGAAGATATCCAAAAATAAACGACGGACGTCCCTAAGATCCAGAGGATCCCTAGGATCCTAATTTCCACGTCCTTAGCATGACCTACCATATACCATTTTTATATCCTTAGGATATCCCTGGGACTTTTGGAGGATCTGTTCTAGGATATCCTTTGATCTTTGGTGTAGGCTTTCAAGGTCATATTTTAATTTTAATAACTTATTTTTCAGTTAATACGACTTTAAATTATTTTTACACATTTTTCAAGTTACTTAAATTCTCCTAATATCGGTACCTGTGTTGTTTATTATGAATTAAAGAACTACAAAAAAAGCGCTGCAAAAGCTCCGTCTACAGAATAGTTAAAAGAGCTCCGTCTTCCATTATTCCAGAGGTTCTCAATCTCAATAAAATATAACTTTTTTCTGTCATCTCGACGTCGGACATAACCATAGGTTAGACAAATATAAGGAACATTTTTACTTTACGAATGTGAGCAAACAGTTTACTGTTGTATGCGCCAATATCCATTTGGCATGATGACGGTCTCGGATGCTAGGGCCAGGCAGGACTATTGCCTTTTTACCCTAGTCATCGCTGTAGACCTGGACCGGCCTCGTGCAGGGCGGGTTAACTTACTTTACGAACGGCCCCACTCACAAATGTGAGCGGTGCCGAAGATTTCGGTCAACCTCCCTGGGTCCTGGCTGATGAACCCTGCTGGCTAGCGCCTCTTCTGGCGGTCTTTTGTCTTCGTCTTCTTTCTTCGCCAGCTTGTCACCCCCGGGGGTAGTCATCTGTCTGTCAGGGACTGTGTGGATATTCTGTGACTTGGGATTGACTGCCAGTACACAAAGTGGCAATTGACACATTGTCATCTGGATCATCGGACAAGGTGAGGATGAACTGTGTAGCTCTAGGAGGTGAAGGCCTAAGTGCTTTCTTAGCACTTTCGTCCTTCACGGAGCCAGGGGACAACGGGCACTGGTCGGTTTACTGACCGGCGCGGCGCCCGCAAGGTTTGTGGGAGGGTGGTTGGTCGTGTCATGTCTTTTCAGTGGGTTTGGTCCATCTGTAAGGAAAGGATTAGTTATACTTACCCGTTATCCAGTAACTGTACCTTCGGCCTCTTGTGCCTCGGTGCGTCGGCCGGATCATAGGAGGTGGCCTCCCTGATCAGCGGGTTCCTGTGCTCCTCAGCTAAGGTGTACAGTTTCTTCGCTCTATCCCGGATGATTTCGGTGACTAGTGTGTACTCCAGGTCCCTGAAGATGTCAGCGTTTCTAACGTACCTTGGTGCGCCCACCGCTGTCCTGATGGCCACGTTTTCCACGGCTTGGATCTTCTTCAGATAGGTCTTCGCTTGGTATCCCCATGCTACGGAGGTGTAGGTCAGCTGTGGTCTGATGAGTGCTTTGACTAGCAGAAGCTTGTTCCTCAGACTGAGCCTGCTCTGGTTCCCTACCATCGGGTAGATGAGAGCTCTCGTCCGTTTGGCCTTTACCACGATGGCTTCGGTGTTCTGTCTCCATGTCAGGCCTTTATCCATGATTACGCCAAGGTACTTGACGGAATCGTGCCATTGGATGTCCTCGCCGAACATGGAGACGTGTCCTGTGGGGGTTTCCTTGCGTCCTTTCCTGAAGAGAATCGTCTGGCTTTTCTCCGCGTTGACTGCGACTTTCCACTTGATACACCATTCTTCCAGAAGAGAGGCTGCCTCTTGGAGTCTTCTGGTGGCTGTTCTCGCACTCCAGGATCTGGCCGTGACGGCCGTGTCGTCCGCGTAGAGTGCCATTGCGGTGCCTTCGGCCCTTGGGAGATCAGAGGTGAAGACAGCGAACAGATGGGGTGACAGCACAGAGCCTTGGGGGACTCCGGCTTCCATCGGTCGATACGTGGACACACAGTCCCTGATCTTCACTCGCATCTGTCTCCCGTGCAGGTATGATCTAACTAGTTTGACGAGTGCAATGGGATAACCCATACTCATCATTTTAGCTAGTAGACCATCGTGCCAGACCCTGTCGAAAGCCTTCGCAACGTCCAGGAGTAGTGCCGCCGTGACCTGTCTTTGGTTGAAACCTTTGGTGACTTCTTCGGTGATCCTGAGCACTTGGAGTTCCGTACTATGTCCTGTCCTGTACGCGAACTATTCATCCGGGATGATTTGGAGCTCTTCGGTTTCCTCTTCTATTCTTCTCAAGATGACGCGCTCGGCTACCTTGCTCACAGCTGAGAGTAGGCTGATGGGCCTGTAAGAGGAGGGAAAGAGTAGTTCCTTACCTGGCTTCGGGATGACTATGACGTCGGCCTTCTTCCACCTGTCCGGAAAGTATCTGAGCCTCAAGATCCCGTTGATGATATTCACCAGGGCTGCCACCCCTTTGCTGGGTAGCTTCTTGAGGGCGATGTTTCCGATCTTGTCACATCCAGGAGCTTTCCTCGGCTTTAAGCTCCTTAGAATCTCCTTGACCTCCTCTGGAGTGGTCGGACGGATGTGATCATCGTTTGGCAGGCGGAGCATCCGACGCACTCTGCGTTCCACGTCATCAACCCAGTCCTCGTCCTCATCATCGAGTTGGTTTTCCCTACACTGCAGTTCCAAGCTGTCCGCGAATGCTTCAGCTTTTTCCTGGCAAGTGTAGACAATCCCATTCTCTCCGTGGATTGGGGACATTGGTTTCGGCCTGTTCCGCAGAGCACGCTGGGTGTTCCAGATGCTCCTGTCCTGTGGGTCCAGTGATTCCAGGTGACGCTGCCATCCTTCTTGACGGTGTTCCTGGAGGGCAGCTTTGACTCTCCTGTTCAGCGTGTTATACGCGTGCCTGTCCTCAGAGAGTCTAGTCCTTTGGGCCCTTTTCTTCGTCCTTCGTCTGTCCCGAATCAGCTGCCTGAGGTCCTCCGTGAGGTTTGCCATCGGCGTTGGTGCCCTTCTGGTCTCTGTCTCTGTAGTGCTTTCCTCCATCGCTTCCTGGATCTGGTTTTCCAGGGAGGTGATGGCCCTCTCCACATCTTCCTCGGATTCAATCCTGGGAATATGTGCAATGTTCCTTTGCAGTGCTGCACGGAACAATTCCCAGTCTGTCCTCCTTTTGATGAAGGTCCCAGTGTCCACATCATCCTTCTCTCCTAGGTCCAAGAAGATCGGATTATGCTCGGTGGAACCTTCCGTCCTGGTAGAGATTTCAGCATTGAGGGTCATCTCCTTCATTATAGCGATGTCCAGCACATCCGGTCGGTGGATCCCATTGTCGTGCGTCGGCTCGTCCGGTCCTAGTGCCGGCATATTGCCAGCGTGTCGTCCCAGGAATCTCAGCAGATCTCGTCCTAGAGTGTTGGTGACTCTGCTGTTCCATTCCTGTGACTTGGCGTTCAGGTCCCCTATGACAAGCACCTGAGTCTGGTCCTGGAATATTGCATCCAGGTCCGTGTCCAGGATCCGGCATCGGGGCGGCTGATAACAGGATACCACTTGAATGTCGCCATTTCGTGCCGTTGACACTACTACGGCGGTGGCTTCCAGGTTTTCCATGTCCGGCAGCACGATTGGATGGTGGGCCTTGGTCCAGCGTAGTCCTTCCTGTAGACATGGTAGCCAGGGAAGTTGGCTGGCTTCAGCGGCGTCATCTTCGTTTCCTGTAGTGCCAACACGTCTATGTCGTACCGGGCTAGGAGTTCATCCACTTCAAGTTTTCTTCCTTGTAGCCCGTTAACGTTCCATGAGGCGATCTGCAGGAAGTTAGGCTTCACCTGAAAAGTCATTACAGATTAGTAAAGCCTGGCATCTGTGCAAAAAATGCGCTCATTGCTGAGCACATTTGCTGCATCTGTTTGAGCACCGCGGTGAGGTTATGGGCCTCCACGGGTGCTCGTTGTTGCCTGGCAGGGCCGGCGCTCGGCCCTGCGTTACCTTGAGCTACCCTTGCGTAGCTCAGCCCGCTGGTGGCGGGTCTTTTGGCCTCCCTCGGTGGCTGTTGGGCCCTTGGAGCCTGCTTCTGGGGGCCCGCGGGCTTCTTGGGATATTTGGGACATCCTTTATAGCTGACCGGGTGCGCTCCCTGGCAGTTTGCGCATCTCGCTGGGACGTCCTGCTTCTTTTTGCAGTCCGCTGTCCGATGGGCCTCGCCGCACTTCACGCACTTGGCCTGTGCGGTGCACCTACCTTGTGCGTGGCCGAAGCGCTGGCATCGGTGGCACTGGGTGACGCTCTGTTGCGCCCTTTGTCTCTCTGTGCGGACTACCAGGTAGCAGCACCTCGTTACCTCCAGGATCTTCTCCTGGTCCAGTGGCACTTGGACCAGTACCAGTGGGATCTCCATCTTGGTCCTCCTCGACGTCATCCGCTGAACAGAGATCGGCGAGAAGCCCTTGTCTTCCAGGTCTTTCTTGATCTCTTCGCAGCTTACGCCACTAGGGATGCCGCGTATCACTACCCTCAGGAGCCTCTCTTCAGGGAGCGCGTAGGTGTGGTACTCCCTTTTCTCCTGTGTGATCAACACGCGGCAAGAAATTTGTATTCGTATTTAACCAATCAGCATTAATTTTTGATAAACATGTTCAAACGTTCGTAGCGCAAAAATACGCCTATAATTAAGGTGCGTTCATTCTGAGATGTCAGCTAGGGATGGGCGATATATCGATAACTGTTATTTATAAGCAGTTATAAGTAATTAGTTACTGAGCGGTAACCGTTTGATACCACGTCGAATTTACCAGTTAGTGGTTATCAGAGACAATCGAATAAAATGTATTCGTTTCTCTGGTTATACATACTGTTACGTGTTTGCTATCCACACAAACACCTCTACTCGTAGATTCGTTGATTGAAAGTCCAGGTAACACTTACTCACTACTTTATTTACTAATTAACAATTAATAACAATAGATTAATTACTGTCTTAACTATAATCACACTTGAACACTTATAAGTCTCTTTCTTATTTCTTCTTTACTCGTTCACGTTCAACTTAAGATTCCGACTCGGCCCACCGTGCGTCTTATTTATACATCCATTCTCCCGGTCTAGAGCACTCCAGAATATTCCCGGCCGTTCGTGTACAATTCCAGCCTAATCTAACCAGTCTGCACAGTCCAGTGGCGTAACACTGCCCCCTCCTTAAGCCTGAACGTCCCGATCAGGCAATTCATTATTCCCTGCATACTTGGCTAGTCTCTCTATGTGCACCACCTTCATCTTGGATTTTGGACTTTGCTGAATTCTATATACAACGTCGTTTAGTCTGGTGACGACAGTGTAAGGACCTTCCCAGGGCGGGTGAAGCTTCGGGGACCTGCCTTTCTTTCGTTGTGGGTTATATAGCCAAACCAAATCTCCAGCCTGGAACCCTCCTGAATTCGCCTTAAGATCATAACGAGCCTTCATGCGATCATTTGTTATTGTAATTCGCCCAAAAGGAGCCCTGGCGTTATATTGCTTATTTCTTATTTGTGGCTCCATTCTTGCCGCGCAAACTTCACATTGGCGGCACCAAACCTCCACATCTTGACGACTGTTTACCCAGTAGAAACGTTCTCTTACTTTAGTCAAGGTTTTGTTGATGCTAAAATGTTCACCAGACGTTCCATTATGCACTTGCTGAAGTACATTTGCTACATGACACCTCGGGATTAACAGTTTCAAAGTAACTTTCCTCCCATCTGGACTTTCCCACGCTCTCTTCAGTAGTCCATCCTCTACTATAAGGGAGTCCCATTGTGCCCATAAAGCCTTCAGCCCCACTGATTTATTTGAAATGTCCTTCCAATTGGGCCGAGTTCCTCTTTCTTTCCATTGCAGAATAGGACCAGTTTCCTTATCGTTTAACTGCGCTTCCCTTAACGACTCTTTTGTCCAATAATCCGGAACATCAATCTTAACTGTCTTCATTATTTGTACCTTTTGCTGTTCTTCCTTACGGTGGCAAGGCTTGCAGTCTTTCTGACACGGTCTTTTGGAAAGGCCATCTGCTGTATTGCGCGAAGTACCAGCTCGCCAGTTTTCCTGCGGCTTCTCCATTACTGCGACCCTCTCAGGGATGTGCTGACGACAGTTACTCTGAATATGGCCCACTCTGCCACACTTATAACAGCGCATACGTCCTCCACTCTGTCTCCCACTACTTTGCTGTTGGGTTTGTCTCGGATCTTGAATGTTGACCTCATGACAGTTCCTCTTAATATGGCCCAATCTGCCACACATATAACAACGGATGCCTCCATTCGGCCTCCCACTTCTTTGTTGTTGGTCTTGTGTCTGCTGGGAGTTCGATTTTGTCAGTAGTTGGGTCATCATCTTGTATAGATCAGATATCAGGTTGTGTTGTGTTATATGACTTGTCTTCCTCCACACTCACAGCTCGTACTCTCTGATTTGGTTGTGTGGTATCCTCATAGGCAGCTTCAATCTCCAGTGCATGTACTAAAGCCTCACTACTAAGCTTATGCCTGGCCAACTTAAGAATTCGCCTAACTTCCTGGTCCCTTACTCCATCAATAAATGTACCAACTGCTAACTGTTGTTGAAATTCCATTGGTGCGTCAGGATAAGCTAGATGGGCTAATCTTTCTACCGCAGCCTCGAACTCCCTGGAGGCTTTCTCCACCTCGTTGTCTGCGTGATTTGAGCTGAGCCTGATATACTTGGGCGAGATGTTGGTCGCCATATTTTAGTTCTAACGCTGCCTCCAAAATGTTAAAGTTTTGTTGCTGTGCGGCAGGAATTGTTTGGAGCAGGTCTAATGCTTGGCCCCTTAGTGCTAATACCAATGCTGTTGCCTTTTCCTCATCGTTCCAGTTATTTGAACGCGCAGCTGCCTCAAATTGTCTCTTATAAGTTGACCATGTACTTTGACCGTCGAATGAAGGTGGTTGTAACTTAGCACCAGACGACAGTACTAATTGGCCACCCTTCTCTCTTAATTGTTGTTTGAGTCGGGCTACTTCTCCTCTGACTTCGGTTATTTCCCCTTCAACTTGGCTGACTTTTTCTTTAACTTCACTGACCTCTCCTTTAAATTCATTAACTTGTTCTTCGACTTCACAGACTATCCCTGCGACTTCAGTGACTTTTTCGATAACATCTCCTTTAAATTTTTCAGTGAGGGAGAAAATGGCTGCCTGCTGTTCCTCTAGGCTTCTTTTTATATCTTCGTTTTCCTCCAATCGTCTTATTTCCAAGCCCTCCATCATTTTTCTTGTCTTCTTTTTCTTCCTGGCGTTTTCTCTCTTGAGCCTCCATAATTTTTCTCTGTTCGTCTTTCTCTTCTTGTCGTATTCTTTCTTGTTCTTCTTTTTCTTCCTGTCGTCTTCTCTCTTGTTCTTCCTTTTCTTCCTGTCTTTTCCTTTCATGATCTTCCATAATTTTCCTTTGTTCGTCTTTCTCTTCCTGTCTTTTTCTTTCTTGATCTTCCATAATTTTCCTTTGTTCTTCTTTTTCTTCCTGTCGTCTTCTCTCTTGATCTTCCATAATCTTCCTTTGTTCTTGCATTTGTTGCACCAATGCTGCAAGTAAGTCTTGTGTCTGTTTCTCCGCCATGCTTCTTGTTGTTGGCATTAACTCACGACACGTAAATCAGGTCAAAATAAAGTTTATTACACTATAAAATCCGTAAAATGTTGATATCACGTCTATTTTAATAATGGAATGTTCCAGAAAAACCTCGAAACAGCACTAGAAAGTCTTATTTAGAGTTTATACTTCTTTTGTGTTGACAAAATTCACTTATCTCCACTAATTGTCCAATGGAATGTTCGAGAATTTTCACGAAATATCACTAATAAGTCTTGTTTTGAGTCTATAACACGTTTCGGTTAACACAGTCTACGTATCTTCTGTGGTTTCCAAATCGAATGTTCTAGAATTGTCACTAAAAGTCACTTATAGTCTTGTTTTTAAGTCTACAACACGTTCCCGTCGACACAATTCACGTATCCCCTGTAGTTTCCAAATAGAATGTTCTAGAATTTTCCCGAAATTGCACCAGTAGTCCTTTTTCTCAGTCTACAACACGTTATTACTAGCGGCACTCACGTATTTGCAGCTATTTCTAAATCGAATGTTCTAGAAACTCCTCGAAAATTCATTTTAAGTCACTATTCAGTCCAGAAATAGTCCTCCAGTCCAGTAGCTTAATTCTCCGTGTTACCACTAATTTCTGAGAAGAACACTGTAGAACCTGTTCGAATATTCCAGAAATTTCTCTTCCAATCCACTTCCGACACCAAATTGTTACGTGTTTGCTATCCACACAAACACTTCTACTCGTAGATTCGTTGATTGAAAGTCCAGGTAACACTTACTCACTACTTTATTTACTAATTAACAATTAATAACAATAGATTAATTACTGTCTTAACTATAATCACACTTGAACACTTATAAGTCTCTTTCTTATTTCTTCTTTACTCGTTCACGTTCAACTTAAGATTCCGACTCGGCCCACCGTGCGTCTTATTTATACATCCATTCTCCCGGTCTAGAGCACTCCAGAATATTCCCGGCCGTTCGTGTACAATTCCAGCCTAATCTAACCAGTCTGCACAGTCCAGTGGCGTAACAATACATATAGCCGTACTCAGCGTACCGATTACCGATACTTATGTTCTGTCGCATTCTATATACCTTACCTACGTATGCGTTTCTGTTCTACAATATTTGTTTTAAGAGAATATTTATTTTTTATTTTAGAAGTTTTGTTTATTAATTGCTTTAATAAAAATTATTTTTATTTTATTCTGAGAACACTTGAATAGTGTATGTTTCGTTCGACACTATGTATTTATTTTAACAGAATATTTCTAACTTGTTTAATTCATTAAAAAATTATTTCGAATTTTTCAATTTTTATTTCGCCTTCTTCATCCCGTTTCCTTTAAAGGCTCTTTTAAAATTAAATTTGTTTACCAATTTGTAGTACCATACAATTTCTAAGTGACGAAATTCAGATGCTGCATATTGCGTAACTGCTTCAACCAACCACTAATTCAATTTTCACTAAGGACCACGTTAACTGAACTGAATATCGTACGTGTGTATATTCAGAATTTAGTTAACGTCAAGAGTCACAGGTCGGTATTGCATAGAAATATTGGTAACTAGTAACCAGTAACTATTAAAAGTAACGGTTATGGATCGGCAACTGTAACGGTTATAACTAGTTACGACAAAATATCCGCCTAGGGCATCGCTAATCTCATTGTCAGTTGTTTTACGGTTACACTGCATAAATAAAAACATAATTTCATTGGATGTATCCTCCGTAATTGTAGTACTTAGATTAACTAAGATCTCAGAAAAAACGCACCTATGGTTGTTGTGAAAATGGAGCATTTATCCGTGGTTCTTATCTATAGCCACAAAATTCTATAGCACAGAATAATTGTTGGGTATTCTAGGTGGGTTTCGTATTCACGGTTTGGAGTGGAGTGGACTTCGATCACGTGATCATTGGGTAAATAGAGCAAATGATTATACCTGAACAGGAAATACTTCTATCAAAACAGAAGTCAAACAAGAGGGCTTCTTAGGTGCAGAGAAGTTTTAATCAGTGGTTATAACCTTTCGATTATCATTGGCTGAGAAATTAATTTCAACCAATGATAATCGAGAGGTTATAACCACTGGTTAATACGTTTCTGCACCCGAAAAGCTCTAATGAGGGCTACTGTTTTTAGGCTCAGCAGTTGGCACCACTGGCGAGTAAGATACTGTCAAAAGTTATTTTTAGGCGCAGAGTTACTTTATTAGGTTTTATTATAATTATTTCGTACACCAATGTATAAAAGAACTTATTAATTATGCCTCAGTATTGTGCAGTTCCATTTTGTTTAGAAACAAATGTTTCCGAGAGACAATTTCGATTAAAACAGTGGTTGGGACAACTTTACGCCTTTGAGATAATCGCGTATTTGTAAGAAACATTTTAATCCTGACGATTATGCGTTACCAAAGGAGCCTACTACAGAAAATCGTAAGTAATAATCATGCACATTCGTTGTTTTCGTCATGCTCATGTTTGATAAACCTAACCTTAATGACTTGAGATATCTCTGAATTAGCTGTTCTTTAGGCCCGCTTAATTTTGCGCCTCTTTTTCTTAGCTCTGCTTTTAAAACACTTACATTCATCGACCCGTACCGTATATTCTATATTTCATCAGAAGTATCACAATTGTTGTAAAAATCACTAGACCCGCGTTTAAAAGTCATAATAAACATTAACGTTTAGTGACATTTGAAATTTTAGGACCGTACCCTACACTAGCGCCTCTGGTGTTGAATTCAAGCGCAGTGACCCTCATTGACCGCTTTTTTCTTAGGATCATAAAGCTCTGGGGCTTAATGCTCCAGTGAGTTCAGAGATATTCTTAAAAATTACACTGGTTTAAGAGGTCAAACCATCCAGTTTTTAATGTCATTCTGCATAATAAACTAGATCAAAATAATCTAAACAAAAGATAAAAACTATTAGATGAGAGAGAGACTGCCAATTATACTATCGATATTTTAATTCGCATTTACCACCCTATAAATTTACTTTTGCATGAAGCTGCAAGGCGTTTGCAAAATGATAATCTAAAAATATTAATTACAAGCAATAAAGCAAAATTAAAAGAAATAACGAGCTAGCCTTCAAGTAATCCTCCTTACTAACATCTAGCTGATACTGCTTACATCATGAATTTATAAGCAAGAGCTTTCACGCTTTCGCATGAGTTAATATTATTTCTTTTGGAAAATTTTTTTTGGGTAAGGGTAAATTTTCCAACAATTAATATGTCGGTCTAAAAAACTTTTCTATTACATTATTTCTTTTGTTTCCCATTTTGTCGAAACTTTATATATTTCCGTCAAAACAAACGATTCTAACCTCAAAACATTTATAATAGCTCAAACCCCTAGTAGTTTGCTGGGTCTCGAGAGGTAAGGGAATGTAAACTAAATGGGCATGAGGCCTTTGAGCATTATGGAATAGAACAAGGGCTTTAAACCCTGCTCTGGACGGCTCCCAACGATAAAAAGTAAACGGTCATTATTTTATCATGTGCATGATTATTACTTACGATTTTCTATAGTAGGCTCCTTTGTTAACGCATATTCGTCAGGATTAAAGCGTTCTTTACAAACAGGAATGTTTCGAAGGAGTAAAGTTATCCCTATAAATTTGTTCCTCGACTTAACAATAACTTATGATAACTACTTTACTCGCCTGTAGCGCCAACTGGTGAGCCTAAAAGCGGTAGCCTCATTCAGCATTCAGAGCTTCGACCAATTTCATTTGTAGTCTGCTCTGACTTTTCTTTATCTATGGCTCTGATAGAGTACAAATGATATACACAGAATATAGTTGTTCTGTGATACACAGTCTTTTTCTGTTCTGTGATACACAGTGGCATTTTTGAAAATGTCAAGGCTGCTATTAATTTATTATTGATGAAATTATGTTTTGTTAAACATTAAACGAACATAAAAGTATTGGTTGAAATTTGGTATCAATATCCATTTTTTCTTGAAATGAATTTATCTGTAAAAACGTCTGCAAAATTTATTTCGTCCTTATCAAAACATGTGAAAATAAATGAAGAAAGTATACACAAACTTGGAGACATTTTGATAGAGGAAATTGAATCTGGTCGACTATCACCCAACAATTTCAGTCAAACAGATGTTCATCCAAAATCAGACGAACCTTGGGCATTAGATTGGCTCTTTGTGGTTGATACTTTAAACTTTTGCTTCTGGCATAAAGAAAATGAAGAGGGCTGGAAAGTTGACGGTTATAGTGGATATTTTGCATTATGTGCCGCAGTAAATCGTGCACAAAAGGAAAAGGTATACATTTTGTAGACTACCAAAACATATACAAGTGCGACAAAGCTCATAGCTCTAATTTCTTATTGACAACTCCACATCCTTGTTTATATTCTTCCTTTGCTTCAATCAGTTATTTCATCTCATGACAAAATTACTTCCACGCCACATCCTTTTATCACATTGATCACCATTGGCCTCATCAGATGATTCTTTCTCGTACTGTCAACTACTTTCCACATTCACATATTTACAAGAGTATTCATAAAACTTATTTTTCTCATACTGAGCCCATATTACAAAAAAAATATTTATATGTATATTTATATGCTATCTAAGTGATCTGCCAACTGATTATAAACTTCTTGAAAGGTGTTATATAAAGTAGTAACTGCACAC
The DNA here is from genome assembly GCA_029963845.1 of Rhamnusium bicolor. Classification (NCBI taxonomy): domain Eukaryota; kingdom Metazoa; phylum Arthropoda; class Insecta; order Coleoptera; family Cerambycidae; genus Rhamnusium; species Rhamnusium bicolor. The sequence goes on from JANEYF010005926.1 coordinate 98,546, forward strand.
AATTATTGATGGTTATTTGTTGTTAAGTTATGAATTAAGGTATTGAGCTGATCTATTAAATTTATTTGGTAAATAAATTTCAAGGAATCAATTCATATAATATATAAAGAAATCTAAAATTTTTGGAACATACTCTCTGGAAATCAAGTTTAAAATATATTTTTAATTTTAGAGAATAATTTTTTAATTATACTGTAACTATTTCTAGGTGGACATTTTAAACCCAAAATTTTACTCGATCATAACAGAGAATCAACTGCACAAAATCCTTAGAAGTGATACAAAAGTAGAATGCCCTCTTTTACCTGAAAGATTAAAGTGTTTACATGAAGTTGGGAATGTGTTATTGGAACAGTTTGATGGTTCTTTTGAAAATGTAGTTAAAAAAGCTGAAAACAGTGCGGCAAATTTGTTAAATTTAATCATAGAAAATTTTAAATGCTTTAAAGATGAAGCTGTCTATAAAGGCAATAAAGTTGCTATTTATAAAAGAGCCCAAATCTTAATTGGGGATATTTGGGCATGTTTCAGTAATAGAGGTATAGGTTACTTTCAAGATATAAATGAAATTACAGCATTTGCAGACTATAGAATTCCACAAACTTTACTTTGGTATGGAGTTTTTGAATATAGTCGGGACTTGCTTGAAAGACTTAAAACAAATGAAGTATTGAAAAATGGTGATGAGGTAGAAGTTGAAATAAGAGGATGTTCCATACATGCTGTGGAGCTGTTAAATGAATATGCCACAAAAAAAACTGGGCGAGAGTAAAATTAATTCAATTTTAGTGGACCATTTTCTTTGGGATTTCAGAAGGAAACATGCTAAGGAAATAGAAGAAAAAGGTTTACCATTCCACAAAACATTTAGCATATATTATTAATGAATATATTTTATGTGGGTAAATGATTAGAACTACTTTTTTTATCCCCACAATTGTATTACCTGGTATTACATACCTACATAGGTGTCACCTCCAAAATTTCTCAGGGGAAATTTTAGAATTTGTATATGGATGCAATAAAATTTATTAGTCTATTTAGCTTTATTTTTTAAATTATTTAGCAATGCAGCTGATTGATTTTTATTATGACCTACATATCCATAATATATTAATGAAAAGTACCCCTCCCGGCTTCCCCTTGGCGACGCCCATGAATACCTACTTTAGAAAAAGAGTTGGAGGACAATATAGTACAGAGAAATCAGCTAAATCTAGTTCACTGGATAATACTAGTCTGTTGAATCAGGAAAATGTATTACAGGAATCTGCAATTTCTATTTGCAATGATGAGCACTAGGATGACGCCTTTATTATTAATTTTCTAATTAGGAACTTAAACTTGCAAATGTCAGCATGTTGTCAAAACTAACAAGATATCAGCTGTTTCATAAATTTGTGGCAGCTACGTTGTTGGTCTGGCCAACACCCACAGTGCTCACTGAATCATGGCAATTCCAAAGACTAGGTGGCAATTCCAAGATTAGGTAAATCCAGCTAACTGGATTTACCTAATTTTGGAAAAACTAAGGTCATTGTATCACCTGAATATAGCTCATACGTAATGCCCTGGAGTCTGGCACATTAGTCACTGGCTTACCTGCGGATCATGGTATACTGAATTTTCCAAGACCTTGTAAGCTGTGCGCTGAAGATTCAAAAGCACATTTTTTGGAAACACTTATTATTTGGCCAAAGAGTTTGTATTGAAGACTGCAAGCTCATGAACTTTCGTTCATATCGGAGACTTAAACGTCTGATTCTTCCTTAAATATTAGTGGTATTTTTCAGTTAGTTCCTTTACATGCTACGTGTATAGAGGTGAAATTTAAATACATGTACAATAATATTTATAAAATGAAACAATCTTATTTCATCAACAATTTATTACTTAAAATATGTTAAAATTTTATAATCACAGAGTTGGAATGATAAAAAAATTAAGTATATAAACAATAGGGATAAAGGGGGTTGTAATTTCATGTGGTGTTATTAATACCACAAGATGCTCCTCTGTTTACCTATAGTTCCATGAAATTTATAAAAAAAATTAACACACAAAGAACATGCAGCACACTATATGTGTCAGTTGCTTTGCACCGATTAGTGGACTAGTATAAATTTTTAATGAAGGATATACTTAATGCTTATTTTTAAACGTCTTATGTGTAAGGCAGTGGCAGCTGATGAAATTTAGGGTGTCATATTTTTGTATGGTACCCAAGCGATAATTTAAGATATGACTATCAAGACTAAATGAAGAAGTTTTGAGAAAAAAATTGCAATTAAAATTTATGAAAAAAGTTGAAAAAATTGTGTGGTTCACCAGATTTGTAAAATATTTGCAAAACATTTTTTTTTCATAATCAAGTGGAAAATTTAACAACAGATTTCAAATTTCATAAAAAAATATTGTTTTTTTACAAAGTTGCACCTTTTTTGAAATTTGCAGTGAAAAATAAATTTAAAATAAAATTTCAAAATGGTGCAACTTTATAGAAAAGCAATATTTTTTGATGAAATTTGAAATCTGTTGACATATTTTTCCACCTGATTCTGGAAAAAAAATGTTTTGCAAATATTTTACAAATTGTTTAAAAAATAACCTGGTGAGGCATAAAATTGTTTCAACATTTTTTTCGCAAACTTCGATAGCAATTTTTTTGCAAAACTTCCTCATTTAGCCTTGCTAGTTATGCCTTAAAGTTTCATTTGGGTCCCATGCTCCAATATGATGATATGACATAACCTAAATTTCACCAGCCACCATTGGTATATGGAAAGTTGTATTAATCTTCATTTAAGCTGTCTAAATAGAACCATAAAAACATGTTTACAAATAAAGTAAAAAATGATTAGGTGCTTATCAAATGAACTGGAGTGAGCAGCATTCATGTATTATCTGCAAATCGCATACTTTTACAAGTTTACCTATTTGGTGGGTCACGAATTTTTCAAAGTAATCTGGATGGACATTTCAAATGATGGAGTACCTCATAATTTACCATTACTGGATGGCCGCCATGTTGTACAAGGTAATTTTGTGAGAATCCCTCCCCCATTTTGTTATTTTTATTATTACGAAAAAATGATAAATACAACAGTTATAGGATTTATGTAGATTTTGAAAATCATATCAGAAAAACAATGGAAGCTCACACAAAACGGCTAGTTGTTAATTTTATTTTTTTAAATTGAACACCCTATATATTTTTACATATTTGAGTTGAACACTCTTTCATGAATACAGTGGTATTATTTGTGGATTTATTTCTAATATTATGGGAGATATGAGGGACACTTCAGGTGAGTCCCAACCCTGTTATCTTTCGCCCCCTTAACTTTCTAATTTCAGACTAATCAAAAATAGAATATAAAAAAGTTACAAGATTTTTTAGGAGTACTTTGAAAATCGTATTACCAAGACAATTTTTAATAACCTTTTTTGTAAAATAGTTTTAAATATTTAAAAATAAGTTAACACATTGGGCCCCGGTAGGGTAGAATTTGATCCAAACTTCAAAATTTCATGCACATTCAAAGTTTAAAAGAATGACATGTTCAGAAAATGTCACACAAGTGTTAGTATCTTTAGGACCACCTATTTCAGAGGACCTAAAAAGTTTTAGCAATAACAACATACCGCCTTCTAATTAATCTCCGGAAACAGATAGTTGCCAAGATTTTATACCACAAGATAAGCTAAATAATGTTCTAATTATGTTTACAGCCTTTAGATAAAATAAGTATATATTTTAACATGGGTATTGCGAATATATTTTAAGTACATTATATCACACTAATAAATATTAGTCATGCTTGACATTTACGTTAATTCGGTTAATTATGACCCACCTCAATAAATCTTATGTACAAATAGATCCCACCTATTCTAATTGAATTTAAACAGACATTTATATATAATTGATCAGGTGAAAAAAATAGTTTAAAATATTTTTATACGTAACTTAACAGCCAATATTATCAGGGCAAGAATCTTTTAAAATAATAAAATTTAAATACAAACAACCCTATTAAAAAACATATTAAATACAACCTATCCCTGTTAGTTAAATAAAAACTGTACAATAGAAATATATATTTGAAATAATAACAATCCTTAACCATAATTAAAATAAAAAATTAACCTATGGAGGATATAACAATTATATCATTTATATCACTGTAACAAAGTCTTTGTTATAATAATATACACAAGAATAAATATTACTTTTTCATTATATACAATAGTACAAAAATAGGAAGCTAAATAAATTTATTTTCAGACTGTAATTAAAGGTTCATGTGTAAAATTTTAAGTGAGGTACAATAAGAAATATGTTTAGGAATGTTCATATGAGCAAAGCATAATTTTATTTGAATCAGTATGTTGCTTGTAATATGGCTTAACTTCTGCCATGCAGTTTTCCAAGCATGATATTCTGCATTATACAATGTATCCACGGATGGTTTGCCAGAGGAAAAACTTCTTTGTTTAATCATTTACGAAAAAATGTCAATCTATATAATAAATTCTGCCTCTCTCAAAACCATTAAATGACTATTCAGCGATAAGTTTATATACAAGGTGTCCACGAGTGAAGAAAAAAAATTCTATATTAAATGAATTATGAAAAAGAGTTACTCTTGATTAAAAACTGTGCATCTCTTAAAGACTCCAAATATCTGTGAAAATCTTTAATTAATTATGGGACACCCCCATGACAAAAGGGATTTCTTTTTTTGATCTGCCAAAATCTCATTTCTCAAAACCCTATAAATAGCTATTAAAATGTTGATTTGTGTATCCCAGGGCATAGGCAACCAGGGTCATTAATAACAATTAAATGATAGAAAACTATTTAATAAAATTAAAATTACTACCAAATCCATTAACAGTATTATGGATGATATATTTTTTTGTTGATTAAGATTAGGTGGAATGAAACAAACGAGTTTTTTATTATTTATTGTTACTGTCAGTAAATTAATATCTCACTGATTATTTTTTGTATTCTCATCTTTTAACACATTTATTATCATCAATAATACAGTTTTCTTTTGTAGTTATTTTATTAAATATTTTTTTTCTTTCCTTATAAAAATTATTATTGATGACCCTGGTTGTCTGTGCCGTGATATACATAAATCAACACTTTAATAGATATTTATAGGGTTTTGTGAAACTGGAGCTGTTTTAGAAACTAGTTTTTAAATAAAATCTCCTAGGCTTCTACCATGGACAACTTGTAATTAATTAAACATTTTTATGGATATTTGGAGTCTTTAAGTGATGCAGATTTTTTAATAGAGCAACTGTTTTTCGTAATTCACTAAACATTGAAATTTTTAATTCACCCATAAATAAATCTAAATAAACATAAATCTGAATAGTCATCCTCATCCGTGGACACACTGTATATTACATAATATTAATATTACTTAATTACTTCCTATTACAAAGATTTTCTTACCTAAATACATTATACGTCAAACGAAAAAGTATTATTTGTTTAAATTCACTCAATAAATTAATATTTCTAGTATTATCTACATATAAATGAATCTTACATTTTAAGTACTGAAAGCGAACATGAATAAAGGCATATAAAACCAAAAAATTGTACTATTGTTTCGTTATATAAAATTCTCATTTCATTTTCTTAGCACAAAATACAATAAATGTTTTTAAACGGTGATTTTCAAAACCATAACCCCATATACAACGTGCAGCACAAGAACGAAAAAGATTAAAAATGCAATATTTAAATGTTCACTAACTAGTAGAGAGGAATTTTGCCAGAGACGGGTTTATTATCCGCACCGATAAGAGCTCGTAGATCGCCGAGAAATGTGGGAAGGCCGAATAACTTTGGCATCAGCTACTATCTGGACTTTATATTTATCTACCTGCACATTCTGTTAGTCTGCAACCGGTTACGGTGGAGAACAGTTGTATATACGGCAAGCATAAAAACGTTTTATTTCTTTTTTTTATAATTACGTAGTTTCTGTTGAGTGCAGTGCGGTAGTTAACTTTTAATAATGGCGAGGCAACCCGCGTCTGCAGAAACAATGCAGTCATAGATTCACGATTGCCCCGATTTGGTCTTTGATGGTGCGGACCTAACTTGTAAAGTGTGCATGTAGAGTTTTCATATATATGTAAAACGACCGTAAGTAAACGTGGCATTGAAAAAATATCAGGCCTTAATTGGGGGCGACAAACTGTGAAATTTAAACAGAGACTTGGTGAAGTTTATGGTGGGCCGTAACATTTCATGGATGCAGTTGGACAACCCACTGTTTTGAGAATTTATAGAAAGCTGTGTTAGGAGATGATATACAGGACTGCTACTTCCTACCTCATCTACATCGTGAAAAGTGTATTTGCCCCAAGTAACTGATCATATTATTTGCCAGATTCGCTCTGAACTTAAGGGCAAATAAGTTTGGGTCAGTATAGATGAGACAAGCAACATATGTGCGCTGAAAATTAGCAATGTAATGGCCCCACCAATATGCTGGAGGATCGACATGTCACAAAAGGACATTTGTTAGCACAGATAGTGTTTCTATCGTTGTGGACAATTTAAAATTATTATGGAGGGACACAATTATGAAAAAATTTTTTTTTATTATTTATAACAATAGGGATGTCCCACAATATTAAAAGTTGGATTTCTTTTTTATCGTATACGATTCTACACTAAAAAGACAAACTACACTAGCCGTAGAAATAGCAAGTGCTTAAAACTCTGAACGCGTACACTAGGAAAGTGCTTCACGGAACTAAAATACACGTAGGAGTTTTATACTAACAGTAATATGGCACATCTAGAGGCATTCGGCATAAATTTACCAGCGGTATAAGAGATTCCGTTCGATGATAAGGAGGAAACTCGACATTATATGTTGAAGATTTGCGAATGGATTCAGCGTCTAGATCAACCAAGTATTACTGATATCAAGCAGGAAGTTGTTCAGTCCACCAGCTCGAGTAGCACCTCAACATCAATCACCTTCTCTGAAGATTCATTTGAGGGAGACGTTCCGACTTTTATTAACATCAAGGATTACATTAACATTGACTTCGATGGAGTCATTCATACAGTTCCAAACTTTACGTCAATAAAACAAGTCAAAGAATGGATCAAAGTCTTGGATCACCATGAGAAGAGAATGAATAATTTGTTAACTCAAATGATGGGTCTAGCAAGCTACCAAGACGTGCTACAAAGGATAAAAAAGTCAGGCAACGATCGCACAACATTAGTCCGTAGAAGATTAATGATAAGACAAGGATTGATGCTATTAGAATATTCCTCAGCTGTGCTGAAGATATATTGTTCAAAGAGATAGGTCATATCGGCGTTTTACTTAAAGACATCCGAGGAGTAGTAGATGATACAACCGACGGGTTGAGGGTCGAGAAACCATCAATGCCTGAAGTAATACGTTTCATCGATTTGATGGGGTGCAATTGCATCGTCTTAACTCGAAGATACAAGTTTAGCAACCAGCAGACGGAGAACCTGATTAAATTACTATTTTCAGCGAAACCAGATGTCAGATCTAAAGACAAACTAGACTTGGCTTCAAGTTAGACCAAAACATAGCAACGGATGTTTTCACCAACCCTGCTAAAGTACTTGAGATAGTTTGTTCAGGGGCGCAGTTTCAGGAAGAGATACTTTACTTAGTATTTCAAAGAGGTGAAAAGGGTGAAGACAGGGTTTGCATGTCCTGTGAAAATGCAAAAAACTTTTCAGGTGTAGTATTTCATTGAAAATGCCCAATAGTACAATGTTTAGCGACATCAGCTTGGTTAATGTATAACGATGGCGAACAATACATCAAGCCAAAGGCAATGCTATACCTTCACCAGCGCAAAGGGCAAGAGTTATTGACTTGCTCAATACGCACACTATTATTGCGAGATATTGTGCAAAGAACGAGTACAGAGACTATCATCTGGAAACGTTCAGAAACAGGACGACTTGAGAAATTCACAGCACGACAGCAGTGTGTGTCCGACATAGTTGGCAGTTACGCTTGACATCGAGAGAAAGGACTAACCAAGGATGGTCAAGTATAAAACCAGAATACAAACAATGTATAGGACCGGACCTATAGCAACCGAGGCCACGACGAGCAGCACTGAGGGTACAGATATAATTATTAAGATATTTTACTTACTTTAATATTATTATAAAACATGGTACATTATCATGTTTAATAATTATATTTAAGAAAAAGGGAGTATTTTGTTTTAAACAAAATGGGGTTATATGGCTCCGTGGTCTAAAGGTAACGTACTTGCCTCGAAAGCTCGGGGTCCCAGGTTCGATTCCCGGTCGAGGAACTGGGATTTTTTCGGAAAGAGAAATTAATCCCAGTATACTCGGATATTGGATGTGTCTATTGTCTCTCTCTCTGTACAAAGTCATTCCAGACCTTCAGGGATAAAGGGGGTTGTAATTACATGTAGTGTTATTTATGTAAATAAAATTAACTACAAAAAAAAGTTATAAAATCTGGGATTAATTTAAAACTGCCGCCAGTTAACCAACCAATGAAATAATGCGCCCTGTGATATGGCCGAACCTGTGTTGCCATATTTTTTTATTTAAGTATTGTTTTGGTAGTGAAAACTATTGGAGAATATTTGTGATTTTGTACGATTTCATGAATTTGTACATTAATTTTTTTATTTGGATACAAAATAAATGATAAGTATTTACGTATTTTTGACCTTAATGGGAATTTTTAATAATTGTGCATTTTTCGGTCGTTTTTATTATTATATTCCACTTAATGAATTGCGAAGAAAATAATTTTGTTATTAATTTACTATTGCCATTCATTATTTATTATAATTTAAATTCTTTTTAAAACTGTAAAATTTTATACGATCTTTTAAAATAAAATCATAATCAAGTTAAAAATAAATAAGAATTATTATAAATTAATTAATATTTGTTTTCAAGTCAATTCCATAACAGAAACTTAGAATAAATCTATAACATAACCTAACTTATTCGATTTCTGCTAATTTCTCTTTTAAATATTTAAATGTCGAAGGTGAACAAATTCTATGTGAATGAACGTTGTATTTATAATTGAATAAGTAATCACCAATCACGCTTTCAAACAATACGTAAAACTGAAAATACTGCAGTACCTTTTTTGCTTTCACTGGTTGCTTGTGTTTGGCGCCAAACCAGATACTGCGGTGTACATGAATGCGGGTGGACGAATGCTTCAACAGATATTGAACCTTTATACTTAACACCCCTTTTCAAACTACATGGAATTATTTTATATCTGCACCTTGTTGCGGCATCCAACCCTCTTCAAATAAACCATAAAGAAAGTCCTTTATACCACAAATGCGGTCATCTCTTTTACTAGTTAGTGTGTCAAGACCTACAGTACCCATTTACTTGAAATTTTTCCATCCACCCAACATGCAAGTTTTAAAATGTCTCATTCCTATGTAGCACCCTGTATAACAAAAAATTTACTTATGATGATAATAAATCTGGTTCCTAGAAATATTTAATGGAAAATATAATTTTTTCAGACAAGTGACTTGAGGTAGGTAATTTGTATTATATTTTGATTTCTACTTTAATGAAAAGTTAAAGAATGCAAATACATTCTGATATAATTCTAACTTATCAAATCGTACATATACAAATTCTTATTTCCTTAACATTTACTTCAAATAAAATGTGTGTTTTTCTTAGTAATTTGTTCTTGTAAAGTAGAAATTTCTCTTCTAAGAGTGTCAAGGCAACCTTTTATCTCTGTTAAAGGCTTGTCTTGTGAGGGAGCTCTATTCTGTTGCAACAACTGATTTATATATGCATCATCATATTTACTAGTACTAGGAATATTTGGCAAAATATTTGGTAAACTATTAAAATCTTGCTTTTCCTTTGTTAGATTGCTTAATTGCTCCTTTAGCACCTAAAACATTAAAATAAAAAAAGTTATGGATCTAAAGCATGGGTAGCCTCATGGTAGAAAATGTTGACGACCTATCTTAAAAAATAATTCATTAATTTGAAATTGATAAATCAGCTATATGTCAAGATTTTATAAGTATACAATGGAATTCTAAAAGATGGAGCCAAATTCAAGTACATAGAGAATACAAATATTGGACTCATTTTTTTTTAAATGGTCATTTCTTAGTAGGTTTTTGAGAGTATAGATATTCATATCAAATCCAATATCAAAATGTAAATAGAGCTTCTAGGTAAAATAACAATGTCATTTGAAGGATTAAGAATGCAGTGAAACAAAAATTGTTAGTTTACCACATTAGGTACAGGTTTTCTTAACTACAAAATGAAGTTAACCATATGTGAAACAGTTTTTTATAATTAACCATCGGAAAACTGATTATTTGTTAACTATCAGGGAGTGGAACAAGCGTCAGTTACGTATAATATTACATACCTACATCTATTCGGGCTTCCTGCCACAATAGTGGTTGCCGAGCTGGTGCATATATTACAGGTTATAACTGCCGATTTTGAAAACTTGCATGCATTTCCGGTGCCTGCTTATGATTGTGAAATCGACCGTTAGAAAGGCACGTTTTGTACCCCACAAAAATATATTTAAATGTTTGCAAGAAATTTTTTTATTTGAAAAACTGATGTCATCTCATGAATATTTATAACTGTCATAATTGCCTGTATGCTTAATCATATTATAAATTGTAGAGATGTGGGATGAGAAAAGTCCATTGGAAATGTCTGGAAAAATGGACTAGTCTGAAGCACTTTCCAACGTGGAAAAGTAGGTTGCGCATGCGCAGTTAACCTTGTAAATAGCAGTTACAAAATTTGGTCAGGGTTCCCAAAATTGTGCAATGTATAACTGTATTCAAGAAAATGCATATCTTTCTTGATAAAATTCACGCCCGTGCCGTACATAAGGGCAGAGTCGTGCGGTGCACGACGGCACCGAGACGTCGGGGGCGCCAAAAGGCCTCAAAAGTAAAAAAAAGATAATACAGCTAGCAAATAAAATGTATAATGAAAAAAAAACAAAATAGAACTGCAATCTATCACATGTAATTCATTCAGTAACTTATTTTTTACCTGTCCTTTTACTCATGTATCAGTGTCATGAAAATTGGGGGTGAAATATATTAAAATGCAGAAGGGTGCCAAAAAAATCTAGGTGTAGGCTTGATAAAATTAAAAGATTCATTGGATAAATATATTACAACTGTAACCAATTATTGTAATCATAAGTACTTCAACTTATGTTATTTAATATAAAGGCCATTAACATTAATAATGAAAATAAAATCCTGAAAGAGGTTAGCCACTTATGACAATATGGCAACACTTGTTTACATTTCAAACTTACTACTAATTGTAAGAGCAGCAACATATTTTTTGAACCTTTGTTGAAAGTCTGTAATAATAAATAATAATAAAGTAAAAATCAAAATCATGCAAGAACTTCGACAGTGTGGAAATATTTTTACCGGGAAAGAAATAATACATTATTAGGAATTTATCATACATTTTTCATTTTAATTAGGTTTAATTTTTCAAACCTATCTAACTGATTGTACCAATTGTTGTCTCCAATAGATTTTTATTTTTGAGGTTAGGTCTAACTTTTCCGACTTTTCCAGACATGTCCGTAGAAACGTGTCTCAATTTTACTTTTCCGTGAAATCGACATCTCTAATAAATTGATAAAACACTATCTATTACTGGCTTAAAATGGAGTGTTTTTTGGGTGTACCGATACTATCTCATTATGTTGCAGTAGGACTGGCCATGTTTAATTTGATTGATGCTAAAAAACGCAATAAAAAAACAATATAAAATTTATCTAGGGCAGCCTCATTTTTCTGTTACATTATGACACAAAAACATTATTCGAAAAAAGAAATTAACAATGGTTCACTGGCTTGTGCAATATCGTGCATTTTACATTAAAGAATACATTAAAACTGAATTAGTCATGGATGTTCAGACAATATCGCCTTCAAATTAACGTGCCTAGGCGTGGAAGAATTCCATCAAGAAACACGATTTTGAACTAATACCAGCATTTTCAAAACAATGGTACTGTTAAATCGAATCCCAGAATTCGTAGAACAGTCCGTACTCCTGAAATCATTGGAAGGGTGCGATTAGCTATACAAAGAAGTCTAAAACGTCCTACAATCAAACATGCACAAGTGATGCAGTCATCCAATCGCATTCTCAGACGAATTCTTCCTATCTAGGAATGCATTCTTACAAAATTCAATTTGTGCAAAAGCTTTTGCCAGCAGATTTTCAAACAAGATTAGTTTAGTTTTCAATTTTGCAACATGATTGATGAAAATGCAAAAAATATCTTAAACAATATGATCATCTGATGAAGCATATTTTTATTTATCAGGAAACGTTAACAAGCAAAACTACATAATTGGCCTCCGATCAATCATAACATGTTTTAAAAACCATATTACTCAGAAAAGTTAATTTGGTGTGATGTATCCATAGACATATAGACATATGTCTATGGATGTATCTGTTTTTGGAATTCTCGGCTCCTACTTTTTTTAAAGAACATGGACAAACAATATTTGTACATTCAGAGCGATACGTTAACATGCTTCAATACTTTTTATCTAGTGAACTGCAAAGACTAGGAATGGATAACTCCTCATATGTCTACTGCTGTGATGAATGTGTTAAGACAGGTGTTTCCTGGGCGCGTTATTTCCCGACGCGGCAATATTAACGGGCTCTCAAGGTCGCCTGACCCTACATGTCCCGATTTTTTTTTATGAAGCTACTTGAAGTCTAGTGTATATTTACCATCCCCAAACTTTACAAGAACTGAAAGATGCAATTATGCGAGAAATTCGACTGATAAATCAAGAATTATCGAATAAAGTAATGAGGTGTTTTCACGAGCGGCTAGGAGAATACATTAGAACTCGAGGCAGACACTTACCTAACGTTATTTTTTAAAATTAATTATTTAAGTAAAAACTTCATTATTTTTCCAATAAATTGACATATTACTTTGCTCATTTGTTTTAATTTTACAACCATGTAATTATACTTTGAAATGTATCAGTAATAAATGCTGTACCCTTTATTTACCGACAAAGAATTAATACAACCTAATGTTTTACTAAAATTTGTGTTTAACTGTGGCCCAATGTCTCGTGTGCTTAACTAGTTTATAACAGTATAATTAAGTTGAGCGAAAAGGACAATACAACAGTGAATATTACCTTATTATGTTCAACATGTGTTTTTAAAGCTAACTTTAAATCATTGCAAAGCCGTTGCAAAAAGTATTTTTCACTATTAATGGAAGTAATTTCAAGTTGCATTTTCTGCAAATGATTTTTTAGGGTACTAATGATGTTTTGAGAATCCTGATCTTTTCTGTTAAAATTGCTCTCCATTTTGTATTTTTTATCCTCCAGTTGATTTATCTCTTCAGACTTACTCTGAAGAGCGGAGTTTAACATCTGAAATTACCAAAAAAAAACACAACAATTATTAATCTGTGATAGGGTTTGTATCATAAAAAAAGTATATTTTATTATTATCACTGAGAGATATAACTACATAAATACAATTAAAAAAAAAAAAAAAAACACCATCTTCGGATACAAAATTTTTCTTAACCGTCTCCTAAGTCACCGAAGCAACTTAAGGATTTTGTATCAGGTAAAGAAAGACGAGGTGTTACAGTATGTCCCCATGGTCTGGAAATCCGGAACGGAACTGTCAATTTCAAGCGTTTTGATTGCTTAGACCGAATCCCATAATGCCAAAAACCAATCAAATCACTTAAAATTGACAGTTCCGTCCCGGATTTCCGGACCAAGGGGACCGTACCCTTATGGTTTATTGAGAAGTCTGAACCTAGGGCATCGACAGTTACATATCTCATTTTAGTCGGAAACAAATAACAAATAAATTTTTAATTTTCCCTGTGGCGGAATCGAACTTTCGATATTCGGTATCAAGTAGGTAAGAATAAGCACTCTTGACTACTTGACCCTGCTGTCCTACTATTTATCATTTTTTCTGAATAGAACGACACATTTGTGGAAATTTTAAAATGTTTTTCTGGTTGATTATTTTTCAGTTTTTATAAAAGACTGATGTTAGGAACAATTTGTACTAAACAAATGTATCTATATTTATCATTCATTTGATATTCTGACATAAATTTAGTAGAATTAGCGTGTTTGTAACATTACATCCTACTATGCAAAATATCTTCTTATGAATGTTAAACAACAGACTTTTTATAACAATATAACGTCTGTCTAATAATTGTATCAACGTCGCCTTAACGTACTACAAAACTCTTATGATAAGGTAAGAGAGATCTTTGCTTAATGTTGTTTTAAGAAAATTGAAACGATCTCTTGTTTGTTCTGTCCATTTAGTGTTTCAATATTAAAGTTAAAATAACCTCTCAGATTCTACCCTTTGTAAACAAGAGGGCACATGCGCGTTGAAATGGTTTTCAGGTGCATTTAGGGCAAGTGAACTTCCTGAGAAATTAATTTAGTTTACTGGAACCAACATCACAGCTCTGCCGTTCCCACCTAAACTTAGAACTATATATTCTATGATTAGAACGATGGAAAGTAGAATTTCACCTTCTGTGTTTTATTATGATGTTTTCGATAGATTTTAAGAGCTTTGTGGTGCCAAATTATTTCAAAGCAGACCAGTTCATGGTAAAATATAGACATTGTAGGCAGAGAAAACAAGTGTGTCCTCAAACTTTAGAAAAATAAATTGTCTTTTTTCATGGATATACAAATTTGAGTGCTTTAACTGTCAATACACAATGGTGTGTTTTCTTTACTGGTTTTAAGTTAATAGTAACATATAGAGTGGAATGAAAAATAATATTAACTGAAATTTTTTTTTTTTTGTTAATTATTATTTACTAACTTTTACAAATCTTATCACAGATAAGTATAACATATACCTTTTTAAACAATTATTTTCCCGGCTATTTGCCAAAACGCTGAAACTTGGATTACAAAAAAAGATAATATGCACATTATGTTCAGTACTACTGACTCAATAATGTTATTTTTAATTTCAACTATTCTGTCATGCATATTATCTTTTTTGTAATCCAAGTTTCAGCGTTTTGGCAAATAGCCGGGAAAATAATTGTTTAAAAAGATATATGTTATACTTATCTGTGATAAGATTTGTAAAAGTTAGTAAATAATAATTAACAAAAAAAAAAAAAAATTCAGTTATTATTTTTCATTCCACTCTATATTTTAACTTTTATCAAGAAGAGGAACTTAATTTGTTTTTAAATTATTAATAGTAACATAGTTTAGAATGTTCAAAATCTCCTTAAAATCACATTTTTTTTCACTTTAATTTTGGTTGGTCTTTAAAAAATGGCAAAGTTATGTAAAGCAACCTCGGCTGGGTTTATATATTAATTCTTCTAAAATATGACTGCTTAGTTATAAAAAGTAGTTTATTTGAATGATCAGTCGCTCTCCACATTGATACTGAGAAGGGAACCATACATACAAGATAATCACGTGAGTAATAGAATAAATGTTAAATATTATTATTCTTAGATGTTCTTTCTTTTGAAAAAAATGTTTGTTGTATGAACTGTTTAGAACATCTGTTAAACCAACCTAAACCATTTACATTATCTTAAAGGAAATGGTAGAATAACACAACAAAAATTTATCGGTTATGTTCTTTGTTTTAGTTCTTCAGTTAGTATGCTAGTAATCTTGCTCTTTTCGATTTGATTTGTTTATTGATTATTAAAAGAATTAAACTAATGAAAGTCACATTTACCTCAAATGGAGTGGATAACGTATTTTGAAAGTTGTCTCAAGAATTACATAATTTCAAGTACTTATAATATTTGTTAATAACCGTAACTTTAACCATTATCTTCATTGAAATAGTAGAATGTAATTTAAACCGAATGTAATCCTTGTTCAAAGGATGTCTAATAAAGAAGTACAGATTAATCGTTCTACTGTTACAATTCATATACTATTTTTAGATGGACTTTCTTATGAAGAAAATGTTCCTTATAAACTGTTTAGAGCATCTGTTAAACCAACCATGACCATTTACATTATCTTAATGGAAATAGTAGAGTGTAATTTAAATCGAATTAAATCCTTGTTTGAATGAAGTTCTAATAAAAAAATACAGATTAATAGTTCTATTTATGAAATGGTATGTTGTATCGTTGTATGAACTGTATGTGATGTTTCATGTATAGTGAAATGTATATGTTATCATGTTATCAAATTTAAACAGAAAGTGGAAGTGGTCAACATTTCACCCCATTTCTCCAACAATATTCACCATAATTATTTTAATTTCATACTACATATTTTTTGTTTCCATAAAAATAATATAATTTGAATAATTTGACTCATGTCCACTAACTGTTATGGATGGATGAATTCACAAGCAATTTGAACAAAACTATTTATTAATGACAATATTTAATTTATAGGCCAATGCAGTAAGTCAATAATTTTTCAAATTTTATTATTAAATTTCAAATATTTATTCATACACTGGCGGTTCTTCTATAGGGTCATTTGGTCAATGACCTACCACATACAAATAAAAAAATAGAGCATTTATTATCTGAAGTTTAAAAAATATATAATATATATATTTTTAAGAATATTAAAAATATATATATTACATATTTTTAAACTTCAAAAAAATGAATAGCTCTATTTTTTCATTTGTATGTGGGAGGTCATTGACCAAATGACCCTATAGAAGAACCGCCAGTGATTCATAGTACTTTTTTTACATATCTGTTGTTTTAATTTTCAATTAAGATAAAATAGGAATGATTTTTTAATATAACAGATTGAATGATTTCAATTTTGCGTAAGCTCTTTTCCGTTTATGTTTTTCTGTTTTTCTTTTTTTAAAATAATGAGGTGTAAAAACAACTTTTTTTTAGTGTTTGAATAATTTTAATTGGCCAATTTTTTTAATATATTTTGTTTATTATACCAACATTTTTCTTTTTGTGAATTTAAGTACATTGCATGTATACTATTGTTATATTTGTTCTTACAGCCCTGAAGATGATAGTAATCAACTACCGAAATGTTAGCCTTTAAATTAAAAGTAATTAATAAATAGTTTTGCCATAATTGCTTGTGAATTCATCCATCTTTAAAAATAATACTAAATTTACTATGCTCTAGTGGTGCTATGTAGTTGTACAATTCCTTACTTTCATTTCATTAGATAAATATTCCATTTTGTCATTTAATTCATCTAAGTGCTTCTTTAAATGATTATTTTCACAGTTACTTTCCAAATATTTTGCATTTTTGCTATTTATAGTTTCGTTCAGTTCATCTATCAGCAACTGTTTGTTTTTTAGTTCACTTTCTAAAGTACTTATCTTATTTGTTAAATTTTGTTTGTCACTTAACATTTCTTCAATTTTATTTACATACTTATTTTTATCACTGCTTAAACTAGAATTTTTAAATAGTAAGTCCTGGATCTAAAAAATAATAATGTCAATTTTGTTGGGTGCATAACAAAAATTAAATATGTTTTTCATGTAATTTGGACCAGATTATTGAAAGTTAAGTTTCAGCTATTGGGTTGTGAAATGGTCGAAGATGAAATTGCAAATGCAAAGAGGACATGAGTTGTTTTTTATTTTTGGGTCAATTTACTTTTCAAAATGGATTTAATAAGACCATCCTTAAAATAATTATTTTCTTATTACAATGCACTTCCAAGTGAAAATTAGGGTTACCAACCCATACATTTTAAAGAGTACATGTACTCGTTTGAAGCTACAAATATTAAGTACTATTACTTTTCTGTTCTAAGCCCAAATATATCTTTTTAGATTAACAACAATAAACTCGTCAATATAAAATAAACTTCCTCAAAAAATTGCCCTCATGAAACGAAGGTTCAACACTACCTGAGATAATAATTAATAAGTGACTAGTTTATTATCTACTTCATAGTTTACATTGGGTGCTTCACCGATGAGCAGGTTTAAGTATATAATGTAAATTATAGTGTTAATGTAGAATTTTCTAATATTAATAACTCTACCTAATTATCACGTTCTTGCAGGTAAGATTATAACTTGTTTTTCATATTCTCAATTCGTTATTATTTAAACAGTTTAAGTATTGGTTAACTGCTTGAAGCTTGATACTGAAACAAAGTACATAGGGGTAAAGTGAAGAGTTGTATTCGTTAGGCACATCCCATCGCAAATGCAATTTTTCCAATGAATTGAAAAAAAGGCATATTCTATGTGCAAAAAAACAAATATAGAGCATGAATTTCTGTGAATTTTGTAACATAGTAGTTTCTTCCCCTTCGGCCCATTGTTTTTTTTTGTTTCAGTTGGTGGAATTTTTATTTTAGTTTATTTACACCTAGTATAGGTCGTTGCTCGAGTGCAGAAGTATGTGAAGTCACAAAATGTAAGTTTTATAGGTGTGCGTATACACAGTCACATTTAGAGCTACATTAAACAGAATGAGCCCCGAAAAATATTTTGGAGAGTACCATGCGTTATAGAGATAAGCTATTTCTGCACCAAATCTGGTGCTATTTCATGTATACGTTGAGCACAAAATCGAAAATTTTAGACATAGAGTAGTTCTGCAATCAGGCGCCGAGGTATTTTGATATAATATAAAAAATGTATTCATCACAATATACGTAATATAATACCTATATATGTATTGCTCTTGATTTGTACTCTATTCTGTATGACCTAAGTTGGTAACCCTAGTGAAAATATATATTTGATAACATAAATTGTAACAAATTGTAAATTGTTGGTTAGAAATACTGTTATTTATAGCTTATTATAACAAATACAATTATCAAATAATTCACTGGACAGTTTATTCATTACTAGATATTACTTCAACAACCCATGGTCTGTAAATGGCTCTTAAATAAAAATACGGAATTCTTTCAACATAAGAATTTTCGAATTCAAACTAGGTAGGCGAGTTACTGTGATAAATATGTTTTCTAATCACTGTTACCTCTTTTTGAAGACTCAAAATCATTTCTTCTTTACTCATTAATATATTCTGGAAGTTTATTTTTTCATTCCCAAATTCCTTGATGTATTCTTCCAATAAATGTAATCTTTTAATATCAGCTGTATATTCCGAACATTTATCGCACATTGCATTTCTGGTTGCCTTTTTTTCCAATGTCAATACTGATTTTTTTTAATTTCTCGTTAATACTCGTATAACTTTCTAACAATGTTTTGATATTTTCAATTTCACACTCTTTTGCATTAACTGTTAATTTAAGAGAATTATTTTCATCTGATAAATTGTTATATAACTCTTGTAAATATTTGTTATGTTTTTCTGCATGGTTTCTACCCTTCATGTGTTCCTTGACTTTCCTTAATAATGTACGATTATTTGTTTCATACCTAAAACAGATTATACAGAATCCAAAAAAAAAAACTTCAAAATTGTAGTTTTAAACCGTCTGTTAAATGTATCTAAATTAATTTAAAATAATGACTCTTATTGCAGATGACAATAATGCTTATATTTGCACAAACTTAATACGATTTTCCTCGCGGCGTGTCAAACTTCACGGTAATTTAGTACTAAATTTAATATACTGAAGAGAGAAAATCCTCATTGAATGCATTTTCCTTCCTTACCGTCAAATATTAATTGTCAACAATAATTTGCCATAATTTAGATCCATTTTCTTAGAAGGGCAAAAAACAACATATTATCAGCATGTACCCAAGCAAGAAACTTTTGGTAATATTCAAAGGTAACCGGGAATATTCATATCTTCTATAAATTTAACATTTTGTTTTTTTTTTCAATTATTTTTAACTAACTGACCAACTATTAACTTATGAAGATTGACCAACTATCACTGTCTTCTGCGAGGTTGTCTCATATCGAAATAAATTAACTAATCTATCTACAAATGACATATAAAGTTGCTTACACTTTCGACAACACAAAGTTAATATTTACTGAGTTGTCTCCCATGACAACAGGCATTAAAGTACTTTAACACACACTTGTGTGCATCTGTCCTGACATAACTTTCATTATAAAATTGACAATGAATTTTTATGAAATAATAATTTCTAGAAAAAAAATGATGAAATAATTATTGAGTATTACATAAGCATCATTTCAAACCTAATATGATAACAGTCATAAATACCTCTAGTTTTTTTTATATTTTACACTGTCATTCTGATTTGAATGCGCTAGTATAAAAGTTTTAGGTTAGTGAATCAAACACAACACTTTCAATAGAACACTTCCGTAGAAACTATTAAGACAACTGCTCAATTTAGAAACAAGAATAGCATTGAATTAAATAATAGTATTCTTAGTATAAGCAAAAAAAATATTGAGATTAAAAAAAAATATTAACTCACCAAAAAGAAGAATGTTCACACTAGATGATTCCCTCCAGTTACAATACAAGAACGAAGACCCCTAGACCGATATATATCGTTTTTCATTCGTTATTTAATTCAATGCAATTCTTGCTTCTAGATTGAGTACTTGTTTTAATAGTTTCTACGATAAAATGTATTGGAAGTGTTGTGTTTAATTCACTATCTGCCTAAAATATTTATACTGGCGCATTCAGATAAGAATAACAGTATAAAATACAAAAAATATAGGTATTTATTATTATCATGTTGGGATTGAAATGATGCTTATGTAATTACCAAATAATTATTTTATTTTATTTTTTTTCTATAAATGCATAAATACAAAGCAAATAAAATGTCAGATTTTTAAAATGTATGAAATAATCCAAAGTGTGTGCTATTTGTTGTTATCAAGGAGTCACTGGTTATTATAATGAGAGCTAATGTAAGAGTAACAATTAAATAATTTATCTATAACGAAAATATTAACTTCCTAAATAAAATAACAATATAAATTCAAGAAGTACCAAAACTTAAATAAATTGACACCATTTGTGTTTTGATCATTTGTTTATTTTGGTTACATGCATGGCACACAAAATATTTATGAATCGCGGTTTTTAACCAAAAATTCAACTAAATTATTTCTTTGATTTTGATATTTTCAAGCGATTGTAGATAAAATCATGCATGTAATTCTAGCGCAGGTCACTATCACTCTGGAACGGTTGACTCGAGCAACAATTAGGCACTTTACTCTCTTAATACACAAATAATACCGATTGTTCATCATTTGTATTCTTATAAATTTTCAGTATATTATCAAGTGAGGAAGTTATGTATTAGTGAGAAAAATTTTGAAAATTTTTATTGCATTTCTGGACGAATCTCGACAAATTACGACGATACACAAAAATTTCAGACAGAAAAAATTTTCTGTCTGTGGGTTCACGATAGCAGTTGCAGTATTTGAGATTAAATTTTCAAATTTGGTACACACATTCTAGAGGTCAAGGAAGAAATTGACTTTTTTTGAAACGTCAAAAAACGTGACTTTTATGAAACGTCAAAGTGACTTCTTTGAAACGTCAAAATGTGACTTTTAAAACGTCAAAAAATGTGACTTTTTTTGAAACGTCAAAAATTACTTTTATTATAAACTCCACCATACGTCGAGTTTTACTACGGTGAGGAAGTTCTGCTCCCCAAGTAATTGTCAGCGGTTTTTTTATTTTTGTTTTGCTTTGCATCAATTCTAATTATTAGATAATATAAGTTTTTGCTATAAAGTTAAGCAGATTCAAATAATTTAATTTAGCCCTGGGAAAACATGGCTTAAATATCATTGATCTAATAGGTAATGGACGGAGCCTAGAGAAAGAAGTGTATGTCAAGATAAAGATATGATATAATACCCATGTATTTTCCTATTTGTAGAGGCTAAAGTCATAACTTTGGCTTTTCGTTTCCTTTTCTTTCTTATAGATTATGGTATGTCTCTATTTTCTTATGTTGGTTCTCTTCAGCTCATTTAAATGGTATCCAAGGCTCCATCCATTACCTATTACTAGGTCAATTCAATTACCTACAGTTAGTTGTTTGGATCTTTGCATATATATCAAATTACGTACAACCTGCTCTGTGTACTACTATATTGCAGCAATACATTTATAGGATAATATCAACAAATACAATGATAATGTGTATAAATGAAACGTTGTCCAGTACTCACCATTGCTCAAAGGTAGAGTTGACATTTCTATTTATTTTTGATTATTTGATTCATACCGCTACCAGTGACATATTAGCTTTGTTCGCGGTACCTAATCCCGAATACGTTTTGTTGTCCGACTCATGCGCAATTTGTTTTTAATCGTTCGCGGTAGGGAAATTAACGTGCTTAAATAATTCAGGATTGATTCCGAATGTATTCGGAACTAGTTCAGCCAGTTACTGTTATTTATTATAACAAGACAAATAATCTCTTTGTTCTATCTGAAGCCAGCAAATGTCAAAAATGCGCATGAACACTACCAGAGGGCGTCACTGCTTTCTTGCTATTTCTTCATTAATACTACTCATCCAAATTATATGTCACATTTATTGAAACAAGTATAACGGATTATTACCTTATAAAATGTTAAAAAATACCTAATATCAATGCAGTAAGAAGGATATTTTAGTGTCACCCCCTGGTATTGTTATTATAATAAATATATCACTGCCGCTACTAATTGAGACACGTAAGGATCCAAACAATAAAGTATACTTACTTTTTTTTGTTTTTCTGTTATTTCCAATTCCTTAACTTGCAATAAAACATTTAATTTCTGTAACTTGTCATTTGAACTGATATTTTCTGTTGTATTTTCTTGAATATTTGTAAAAGAATTTAACGTTTTTTGGTAATCCTCATTTTTTCTAAATAATATTTTTATCCTATCCTCTAGTTTTACAAGTTTCATACTTATCTCATTCTTAAGTCTACGAATAGTTATTTTGAGTTGATCTCTATCATCTTCGGTATTCTTTGCAATCTTACAATTAAAATTATCTTTTAAATATTTATCAATTTTTTTTAACACCAACGTAATATCAGTAGTTTCTTTTTATTCTATAATCATTTATTTTATTACTTATATCACTTCCATTCTTATAAATGTGCATAAAATATTCTAATGCGTCTATAAGTTCATAATCATTTTCGTTAAAAGATTTTTTGAAAACCTCTAAATTAGTATTATTATTGGTCTTTGCATCTTTCTCGTCATTAAACATCCGAAGATTATTTTCTAAGGCTGCATATTTATTTTGCATTTTGCTTAAATCTGAATCTCTGCCGTTGAGTTCTTCTTTTAGTATATTTATATTATCATTGAGATCCGTTATTGTACCATTGCGTTCACTTAAGCATTTTTGCAATTCTGTAATTTGGTTTTCAAAATTGGTGACCATAATTTTATATTGTGCAAGTGCACCTTCATATTTTTGCACCTCCTTTAAATGGGTGTCTATAATGGACTGTTTCTCTTCCAGTAAATTTTTATATATATCCTCTTTATCATTTAATTCATTTTCCAATCTTTTAATTTCACAAAAATGTTGATTAATCTTCTGTTCACAGCTAGTGATTTCCATTTTTAAATTATTTATGACAACATCTTTTTCTTTAATTTTCTCTAATTCACAAATGGGTGATTGGCTGAAAAATGGCACATAGCATGTCCTACACTATAACAATGCTATTAATTCAATTAGACAATTAAATATTATTTGGTATGGTGCCCAAAATATTTTTTTCATCGTGCCCTTTATAAGGGTTTTTTTTTTTTTTTTTTGAAATTTTTTTTTTTTTTTTTTTTTTCCCAAAAAAACCCCCCCCCGGCCCGCCCCCCCCCCCCCCCCGTTTTTTTTTTTTTTTTTTATAATAACCCCCCCCCCCACCCCCCCCTCTTTTTTTTTT